>JAPCYS010001330.1:0-87922 GCA_028641055.1 Alopecurus myosuroides | reverse complement strand
GGCGAGAGGTCGGCCGACGAAGCTCTTGCAGCGCATTCGTCCTCGCCTCCCGAGCGGCATCTAACGCGAGGTGGCGTTCGAGGCGGCGCTCCGCCCGCTCAGCCGCGCGGGTCTGACAGAGCTCCTCGTCGGCGCTCTCCTCCCCCGGGTTGTTCCGATAATACTCGCGGACGACGCGGTCTTCCATGGCGTCGACTAGGCCCTGAAACGCGCGGTGGCGGAGGTGGAGGTGGTCGGCGGCAGTGACGATCTGCGGCTTTGGCGCCCTGGCCTCCGCTTCCCAGACGGTGTGGCAGTCGTTGAAGTTCATCAGCGACCGCGGGCGGCCTCCGCCGCCGTCGCAAAGGAGCCGAGGGGGATGCGGTCGTCCCCCCAGCGGATATCTGCGCTGAACATTCCGTTCTGCCGTGCTCGGACGCCGCGAAAGCCAGTGGTGCTGTTTCTCCTCGGAGGCATTGTGGAAGCGCGACGGTGCGTGGAGAGGAGTGGGCGCTTGGAGAGGAGAAGACGCGCTCGAGGCGCGACAGTTTATACCGCGCCCTCCTGGCCACGCGTCACAACTCCCGCGCCACGCGTGAACTCCCGCGCCACACGTCAACTCCCGCGCCACACGTCAACTCCACACGTCAACCGGTACTAAAGGCCTGTACAGGGGGGCGCACATTTCTTTTCTTCTTCTTTCTGTTTCCAAAGGGGGGTGTAGAACAAAACAAACGGTATCGCCATCATACAGCCCAACCGTGGCTAGCTACTGGGTGCATATATGCATACCAAATGCACGGCTGGACGTATGACGGCGAATCCGGATGTTTTGTATTTGCTCGATGAACTGAATATATGATGTATCAAACCTTAAAGGGGTGTAGAACAAAACAGACGGTATCGCCGTCATATAGCCCAACCGTGGCTACTGGGTGCATATATGCATACCAAATGCACGGCTGGACGTATGACGGAGAATCCGGATGTTTTGTATTTGCTCGATGAACTGAATATATGATGTATCAAACCTTAAAGGGGGGTGTAGAACAAAACAATCGGTATCGCCAGTATACAACCCTGCAGTGGCTACTGAGTGCATATATGCATACCAAATGCACAGCAGGGCGTATGCTGGCGAATCCGGATGTTTTGTATTTGGGAGATGAACTGAACGGTGTATGAAGCGGGGCTATATATAGGGTCCTCTGGCTCACAAAGTGTTGAGCTAGGGTTTTGATCCAACGGTTAAGAAACATCTCATCCAATGGCTCACAACAGCTCGAAAGAAACACACCGTAGCCCAGATTGTACGGCTCACAAGCGGTTGAAAGAAACACATGATCCGTGTGATTCTATCTGATTGGTCCAAACGAAACCCTAACCCATTAAGTCCGGTTGGTGTCCCCAACCGGGACTAAAGGGATGATCCGTTTCTATTTTTCTTCTTGCCTTTCTTCTAATTGCGCCGTAATAACCATGGAACATCTTCATCATTTAACTGAATGCTTGGATCATCTTTGACTTTGAAGGGAGGAATTTCATCAAATTTATTGTAATCTTCTGACATGTCTGTCTTGTCCTCGACTCCCACGATGTTTCTTTTCCCTGAAAGAACTATGTGGCGTCTTGGCTCATCGTCTGATGTATTCGCTTCCTTATCTTTTCTTTTTCTCGGTCTGCTAGACATGTCCTTCACATAGAAAACCTGAGCCACATCATTGGCTAGGACGAATTGATCACTGTCGTACCCAGGATTCTTCTGATCCACTGTTGTCATTCCGTACTTCGGGTCTACATTCACGCCTGACAGGTCGAACCATTTGCACCAGAACAAAGGGACCTTAAAGGAAGGTCTGTAGTCAAGTTCCCATATCTGCTCTATGTAACCATAGTATGTGACCCTTTGCCCGTTGTCGTCTTTTGCATCAAACCGGACGCCACTGTTTTGGTTGGTACTCTTTTTATCTTGGTCTGCCGTGTAAAATATGTTACCATTTACTCGTACCCTTTAAAGGTCAATATAGTCGAAGATGGTTGCTTGGCCAACAAGTATAGCTCATCTTCAACAATGTTGTCATTAATGACGTCTTTGCAACCAACCGCCGAAAGTCGCGCGTGTTCTTTAGCAATGAAATCTTCAGGTTGCTCCGGGTATTCCGAGCGTAAAATATCCGTGTGTTCCTGGATATATGGAGCCGCCAAGCTGGAATTAACTAGAACTGTGTAGTGTGCTTGAGTGAAAGATTGCTCGTCCATACATTTTGTTGATTTCTTTCCTAGCGTGCCTTTTCCACGCAGTCTCCCCTCATGGCGCGACTGAGGAACACCGATCGGGTTCAGGTCAGGAATAAAGTCAACACAAAACAATGACCTCCTCTGTTCCATAGCCCTTGACCATGCTTCCTTCCGGCCTAGCACGGTTTTTACATAATTCTTCAAGACTCCCATGAACCTCTCAAAGGGGAACATATTGTGTAAGAATACAGGACCGAGAACGGAAATCTCTTGGACTAGGTGAACTATGAGGTGCGTCATAATATTGAAGAAGGTTGGTGGGAACACCAACTCGAAGCTGACAAGACATTGGACCACGTCCTTTTGTAAACTTGGTAGAGTTGCTGGATCGATTGCCTTCTGAGAAATTGCGTTGAGGAATGCACATAGCTTCACAATGGGTACTCGCACGTTTTCTGGCAGAAGCCCCCTCAATGCAATCGGAAGTAACTGGGTCATGATCACGTGGCAGTCATGAGACTGTAGGTTTTGGAACTTTTTCTCTTCCAGGTTTAGTATTCCTTTTATTTTCGACGAGTAGCCAGACGGGATCTTGATACTGCTCAGGACTTGGAAAAAGATCTCCTTCTCTTCCTTGGTAAGAGCATAGCTGGCAGGACCTTTGAAATTCTCTGGATTCATCAGGTCGTCTCGTTCGTGCATACGTTGGTGGTGCAGCTGTGCTTTTGGTGTATCTCTCGACTTCTTCCCATGCACGCCCAATAAGTTTAGCAGGTTCACGCAAATATTTTTCGTCACGTGCATCACGTCGATCGCAGAGCGAACCTAGGAATTTCCAATAGGGTAGTTCCCGAATATAGATTTCTTCTTCCACATGGCTACGTGGTTGTCGGCGTCATTCGGAACAGATTGTGCGCCAGGACCCTTACCAAAGATTACTTTTATATCTTTGACCATGTCATATATATCAGTACCTTTAGGGAGGGTTGGCTTCCTCCGTGTATCTGCCTCGCCTTTGAAATGCTTTCCTTTCTTTCTTACGGGATGCCTGTCTGGAAGAAATCGACGATGCCCCGGGTACACATTCTTGCCTATATGTATACTTTCAGTCTCGCCTAAACAGTGTGTGCATGCACTGTATCCCTTGTTTGACTGTCCTGAGATGTTACTAAGAGCGGGCCAATCATTGATGGTTACAAACAGCAACCCTCGTAGGTCAAATTCCTCTTGTTTGTACTCGTCCCACACACGTACACCTTCGTCAGCCCACAACTCTAAAATTTCATCAACCAGTGGCCTCAGGTACACATCAATGTTGTTGCGAGGTTGCGACGGGCCTGGGATAAGCACTGGCATCATAATGAACTTACGCTTCATGCATAACCAAGGAGGAAGGTTATAGATACATAGAGTACGGGCCAGGTGCTATGACTGCTACTCTGCTCCCCAAACAGATTCAGGCCATCTGTACTCAGACCAAACCTTAAGTTTCTTGCGTCACGTGCAAAGTCCTCGTACTTATCGTCGATGTTTCTCCACTGCGACCCATCAGCGGGGTGTCTCAGCATATCGTCTTCCTTACGGTCTTCTTTGTGCCATCGCAGCAACTTGGCATGCTCTTTGTTTCGGAACAAACGTTTCAACCGTGGTATTATAGGAGCATGCCACATCATCTTGGCAGGAACCCTCTTCCTGGGGCGATCGTCGCCCTCAACATCACCAGGGTCATCTCGCCTGATCTTGTACCGAAATGCACCGCATACCGGGCAGGCAGTTAAATTCTCGTGCTGACCGCGGTAGAGGATGCAGTCATTGATGCATGCATGTATCTTATGCACTTCCAATCCTAGAGGGCAGACAACCTTCTTTGCTTCGTATGTACTGCAGGGCAGCACGTTATCTCTTGGAAGCATCTTCTTCATTATTTTCAGCAGATTTTCAAATCCCTTGTCAGATAATCCATTCTCTACCTTCCATTGCAGCAATTCCAGGGTGGTGCCCAGCTTTTTCTGGCCATCTTCGCAATTTGGGTACAACAATTTTTTGTGGTCTTCTAACATGCGCTCCAACTTCAACCTCTCGTTTTCACTTGCGCGGTTTATCTGTTCTTCACGAATGACCTGACGAAGATCATCATCAGACTCATCAACAATGTCCTCAAGTTCAGGCTCGTCTTCCCCCATTTCAGTATCACCGTGTTCACCGAACATAGGATAATTATCATCATCATCTTCTTCTTCATTGTCTTCCATTACAACCCCTCTTTCTCCGTGCTTGGTCCAACAAAAATAAACTGGGCATGAAGCCTTCTTGCAACAGGTGGGTGTGTATGGTTCTTGAGTTATGGAAATTCCTCTTATTCTGGCATTTTTTACATGGACAAAAAATAAATCCATTCTGCCTGTTTTTCTCAGCCACATTGAGAAAACTATGCATGCCATTAAGGAATTCGGGACGACGTCGATCACTGTACATCCATTGCCGGTTCATCTGCATTATATAAATTTATCAACAACCATTATGCTAAATCATCATGACTAAATTAATTAATTAATACAAAAAGTTCATCACACGTTAATACCAAACTAGCGTATAGTGACCATACATATATAGTTCTCATAAAAATACACACTAAAACCATCCATAAAAACTCTCTCTAATTAATGCATTTAAAAACAACAACAAATGCAATCAAAATCGCAACAAAGGTAACAATTGACCCGACGGCATAATGATACCAAGCCTCTTTACTAATTGCATATTTCCTAATCTTTCTAATCTTCAGGCGCATTGCGTCCATCTCGCTCTTGTGACCATCGACGACACCGGCAAGAACCTTTTCCAAGGTCATCTTCTCTCTTTCAGTTTTTTCCAACCTTTCTTCAGTTTTTTTCAATCTTTCTTTCAAGCCAACATTTTCTTGTTCAACTAAGTATAACTTCTCAACAATAGGGTCGATTGGCATTTCCGGTTCCACTACCTCCTATAAAAATATCTATGTCAAGTTGGTCGGCGTAAGTAATTGTCGTATAATCAGGAAATGAAAATATGTAGTGAAAAAAGATAATATACCATATCCGAATCATAGACTGGACGAGGGCCAACGGGGACGGATATCAAAACCATGGCGCTATGTATATAAAAAAAATCTTACACAATAAGAAAATTATATACAAGTAAATATATACGTAAATCATACAAATCAAAATTTGTTTTGGTAAATAAAAACAATAGGCTCACCAAGGTTGTGTCGGTGATGGGGCGATCGACGGCAGTGAGGAAGGGGACAAGGCGCGCGACACTAAAAAAACCACAAATCATAATTAATTTTGAGCTCAAATTGCATCAATTTGTATACATAACAAAATGAATAACAAATTCTAGCTTAGGCATTTCATCAAACACCTAGCTAGCACAACAAAAATGAAATGAGCAAGAAAACGAGCAAAACTTGCAATGCCGGAAGAGGGAATGTTGATGCTAACCGTAGAACCGATGGGTACCAACAATCTTGACAAATGGTGGAGAAAAATGGGGATGGATTAGACCTCACAAGAGGAAGGGGAGAGCAAAAATGGAGTTGATCTCGAGCTGGAAAAAATGGAGCTGAGCTCGGGGTGGTATGTAGGGTTTAGGGGAGGGCTTTAGGACTGGTTTGTGTTACAAACCGGTTCTAAAGGATATGACAGCGGGACCCGCAATAGCTGCAAAAAATGAGAAAACCTGTAGAACCGGTTTGTGATACAAACCGGTTCTAAAGGGTCTGTCCCCTGGGCCCCCCTCACAAACCGGTCCTAAAGGCCTTGCGGGCCATTTGCTGCATGGGTGGGGCCCAGGGGACAGACCCTTTAGAACCGGTTTGTATCACATCCGGTTTCATTGTGCTTGGCTCAATGCCCTGTTTTCTACTAGTGCAGGTGCCTAGCTCGATGCTCCACTTTGCAATTCTTCCGGATGCCATGGGATTGTTCATTATATTACCGAGTGATGCGTCGTTTAGCACCGTGACGGTGTGCTCTTGGAAGTAGTGCTTGAGTTTTCGAGCCGTGAGTACCACGCCATACGCGAGTTTCTGGTAATGAGGGTATCGCTGCTTGCACGGAGAAAGCACCTCGCTGATGTAATATATTGTCCTTTGGACGCCGTATGCCTTCCCTTCTTCTGGCCGCTCGACTATGATGACCGTGTTGATTACTTGGTTAGCTGCGGCTAGATAGAGGTATAAGAGCTCCTTATATTGTGGCGTTGCCAGGACGCGCTTGCTCTGCAGTAGTTGCTTCAAATCGAGGAACGCCTTTTTTGCCTCGGGTGTCCACTCGAACTTATCTGTCTTCTTCAACAGCTTGTAGAAAGGCAACGCTTGCTCGCCTAGTCTCGCAATAAATCTGCTCAGGGCGGCTAGCCGTCCTGCGAGCTGCTGCACACCGCGAAGATTGATTGGCTCTTTCATTGTCAAGATCGCTTGGATTTTCTCCGGGTTGGCATCGATTCCTCGGGCGGACACCAGGTAACCGAGAAGTTGTCCTGCAGGGACGCCGAAGACGCACTTGGTCGGGTTGAGCTTGTTCCTGTATCCGTTCGAAGCGTCGAATGGTTGTCTGATGTCCTCGAGGAGCGTGTCCTCCACTCGAGTCTTGATGACGATGACGTCAACGTACACCTGTACGTTCTTGCCAATGAGCTTGGCGAGGCATTTTTGCCTGCAGCGCTGATATGTTGCGCCTGCGTTTTTTAGCCCGAAGGGCATTGTCGTGTAGCAGTAGACACCGTGAGGTGTGATGAATGTTGTCTTTTCCTCGTCTTCTTTCTTTATCCTGATCTGATTATAGCCTGAGTAGGCATCTAAGATGGAGAGGCGCTGGCAGCCTGCAATGGAGTCCACGATCTGGTCGATACGTGGTAGGGTAAAGTTATCCTCTGGGCAGTGTTTGTTCAACGACGTGTAGCCGATGCACACCCGAAGGATGTCAGTGTTTTTCTTCGGGACCAGCACTGGGTTTGCTAACCAAGTGGATATCTTTATCTCTTTGATGAACTTTGCGGCGAGTAGTATGTTCACTTATTCTCCAAGTGCTTTTTTCTTTGGCTCCGAGAACCATCACGTTGTCTGCTTGATAGGCTTGGCGTCTTTGTAGACTTCGAGTGAATGCTCGGCGAACTCCTTGGGTATCCCGGGCATATCTGAAGGCTGCCAGGCGAAGATTTCCCAGTACTCACGGAGGAGTTCGACGAGCGCGCCTTCCTATGCTGGCGAGAGGGTGGTGTACACCATCGCCGTCTTCGGAGGCTCTATCGGGTGCACTTGATGCTTTCGAGTATCACTGTTTGCGCTGAACTCGAGCTCTGGGCGTTCTTTTTGGTGAGAGGCATCACGGAGTGGTCCGTGGTTTTTGCTATCTTTTTAGCTTCTCCTGCATCCCAAAGGATTTGGCGATCTCGTTGAACTCGATGTCGCTTGTTGGATTTTTGAAAATCGTCATCGATGGTGATGGTGCCATGTTCCCCGGGTAGCTTGAGCTTCAGATACGCGTAGTGTGGTACCGCCATGAATCTGGCGAACACTGTTCGGCCAAGAATAGCGTGATACTGTGAGGGCCGGTCGATTACTTCGAAGTCGAGGAGTTCTCGTGTGTAATTTTTTCGGTTGGCGAGCACCACCTCCAGGTTGATTGTTCCGAGTGGGCGAACTGCCTTCCCTGGTACTATCACGTGAAAGGATGTTTCTGATTCTGCGAGTCCGTCCAGGTTCCTGTTCATCCTGCGGAGTGTGTCCGTGTAAATGATGTTGATCCCGCTGCCTCCTTCCATGAACACTCGGGCAAGCTCGTAGTTGCCAATCTGCGCCTGGATGACGAGCGCGGCGTGTCCTGGCCGATAAACTCGCGGGGGATGGTCTCCTTTGGAGAAAGTTATCGGTTGGTCAGCCATATTCAAATACTCGGGTGTGGATGGCGGAGCTTGGACATCCATGCATATTTGTCCTGTGTTTGTTTTTTGGGCCCTGCGGAACCGGCAGACTTTCTGTATCATCCCCAAGAGTCCTGCGGGGTTCGGGTAGGCGTTTCCTCCCTGGTTTGCGGCGGGTGGCGCTGGTAGCGCGGCTAGCACCGTGTTTTGGTTTCCTGGTGGAGGTAGGGCTTGCGGCGGGTGGAATCCCTGGTTTCCTCCTGGGAGCTGCGGGTAGCCCTGATTGAATGCCGCTCTGTTTTTCTTCGAGAAGGCGTCATGTATGTCGAGGAACTTTCGGAAATCCTTGAGAAGGTGTGTTGCATTGGTCTTGCCAGTGCGCTTATCTGTAAATAGATGTAGCGTGCAGTAACCATCGAGGTCCTCCTCGGGAGTTTTATCCTCTGGCTTTGGCTTCCATTCGCGATTTCCACGATGCCAGTTGTCGCGCTTTCTCGTGAACTCCGCCGCTACAAGTTCTTATCGATCGTCGTGATCGTAATGCTTTCTCTTTTTCTTTCGGCCATGATGGTCGTCTTCGGGCCTTGGCGAAGATGCCTTTTCATTGCGCACTGAGTCCTCTCCGTTGGCCCATCTGTCGGCTATAGCCACAAATTCTCCAATGGTTTTGGGTGCGCCTCGTCCCAGTTCTTCTGTGAAGGAGGTTCGTCGAGCTCCTTTGGCAAAAGCTTCGACTGCGACCTCTTCCGATATGTTTCCCGCCGTATTCCTAAGTGTGGTCCATCGCTGGATGTATTCGCAAGTAGACTCACCACTCTTCTGCTTACAAGCTCGCAGCTCCTCCATGGTCGCGGGTCTTTTATATGTCGCCTGGAAGTTCTTGCAGAAGTCGAAGGTTAGATCGTCCCATGATCCGTAGCACGCCTTCGGTCTTCCCTCGAGCCAGCTGCGCGCCACGCCTATAAGATGTAAGTTAAGTTATAGAATAGTTGTGGTCTTGTTCCCACGTTGGTATTTTACTGCCGTGAGGTAATCCGACAGCCAGGATTGCGGCTCCAGCGAACCGTCGTATTTTGGCACTTCCGTAGTGAGCTTAAACCTCCTGGGCATTTGCGCTTCGCGGATGTTGCGAGTGAAGCATAATGCGCCGCATGCCTTTTCGTCAGAAGAGATGGATGGGGAACGTGCACGGTTCCTGGCCGCTCGGGCCTTGTTGACCTTGTTTTGCACGATGTCAGATCACGCGTTGTATCTAGGCTGGTCGCGATCGACCTCCTTCTGCGTCTCCTTGCTGCGGTGTCGCGAGCGGCTGCTATGATGCCGCGGGCTGCGATCTCGATCCCTCGGGCTGTCATCGCTGCTACTCGGGCTATCACCGCGTCCCGGTCTTCTTTTCTTCGGGCGCGACGAGGTGACTTCTCCTTCCTGGGCGATGTACTCCTGTGTCTGCTGGGTGTTTATTTGTCCTTCTGTGCATTCGCGTTTTTGCGGTCGTGGGCGGCGAGCCTTGCGGCTGCCATGCCTAGCCCCTTCTAGACTTGCCTGTATTGCTCCGCGCGGGGGTCTTTCTCCCCTGGCTGGTTCGCCTGCAGATAAGGGCTGCAGCCAGGACTGCGGCGGCGGGAGTCGTCGGGTGCACTTTGCCGTTCTCGTCGACGCCCAGAAAGGAGGCTTCGAGTGTTCTACTGATCCCGCTCAGAGATTCGCCATCCATGGCCGCGGTCTTCGAGACGTATCTCTTTCTCCTAGGATGGTTCCCTAGAGAATGCGTCTTGGAGAGCGCCGCACGGTGCTGACTTGATTCATCCGCCATTTTTTTCCGCTCGGCCAGATCTTTTCGAGCTTCTTTGATCAAAGTCGCCGCTTTCACTAGGTGATAGTTGTATGCGGTCATATCTTCCTGAGGGGCTCCTCCTTTAATTGGCTTGCTTGAGTGGACGACCGTTTTTGCCCTGACCAAGGCTTCTCGCGATACATTGATGGCCTCGCGTTCCTTCGTGCTATCTTCTGTTTCTTCGGGTGGATCGCTCGATCCTGCCATGCAGACCTCAACCAGATATGGTCCGTGAGCCCTAGGCGTAGGTTGGAGAGCTTTCCCCACCCGGGAAGGTTCCTCTGCGGAGATGGTGTGGAAGTTGCGAGTGCTGAGACGGACGGATTCACCGCTCTTTGCTAGGTCGCGACCCGCGTAGTTGGGCAGCGAGTCGACAGCTTCTGGGCTCGAGATTGACTCAGAGTCCGATCCTTAGAGATTGGTTTGCTCGGGGAAGTGCAGGATTACTGCTTTGTTGGCGTAGAACTGGAAGCTCCCGAACGTCAGGGTGACGTTTTTCTCCAATCTGCTGAATGTCGGGCGTGATTCCGGCGAGTGGGGCGCGACGATGACCGACCCGAAACGGATCGGATCGGTTGGAGTCGAAGTTCCGGCGCTCCAGCTGAAGTTTGGTGATGATGAGGCCGAATATGCCGTAGATCCAGCGCCCGCCATTCCCATAGACGGCTCCAATTGTCGAATATGCATCTCACCAAGTCACTCGGGTGAACCGATAGAGTTTTGATTAGGATAACGTGTAGGCGCTGGTGACAATCGTCGGCTAACAGGGGGCAGGATTTACCCATGTTCGGGGCCCTCGTAGAGGTAAAACCCTTACTCCTGCTTCTGTCGATCTGTATTATCGAATAGATCGGTTACAGTGAAGGTTCTCGAATCGAGAGTAGATCTCAATCTCAAGGCTTTGGTGGTGCGGTATTGCTCGTCCCCCTCCTGGTGGTTCTCATGTCCTTATATAGGTGGCCAGGTCTCAAACCGTACCCGGGGGGGTACAAACCCTAACCTAAAGTCGGTTATAAGTTTCCTTACTTGACCCGCAAGGCCTTGCGGGTGGGCTTTAACTGGGTCTTCTAGAATAGTCCATGACGTCTCCCTTTGGGCTTGGGTCTTGGGCCTTGGACCGGGTAGCCTCACCCGATAGGTCCAGGATTCGTCCCTTCGTCACGGGGTGCCATGAGACTATTGGTAGAGACGTGTGGGGACGTGGTAGTACGACAACCAGGAACATCAAGTTTACCCAGGTTCGGTACGTCGCAACTAGGCGGCATTCCTACTCCTGCAATCTCACTAAATCAGGGCTGAAGCCTGAAGTATACAAAGTACAATATGAGTAGGGTTTCTGTAACTCGACGAGGATAAACTTCTCTGCGAGTTGGCTTCTAGCTAATTGTCTGTATCTTTCTTCTCTCCCGTCCGGTTTATATAGATAGCCAGGGCTTACAGAAAGGAAACCTAGAAGACTACGGTAAGTATCTAACTTGGAAAGCAGGAATCCGCCTTCTACTCCAAGCCGCGCCACTTGGGCCGTGGTCCGGGTTCTTCTAGAATCCGGCTTCTGCGGGTCAGCTTACTGGGTCGTCTAATGGATTGTGATCCATTACCAACCAGGCCACCCTGGTAATCTGGATCTTTAGGACAATGCCGGATATACCCCTAATCGGTATATATCCGACAGTAGTTCCCAAGAAGGATTGAGACTTCATTCTACCACCTTTCGTCAATTTGTATTCCTTTCCGAGAAATGTTGGTGCTTCGTCTCGATTCTTATTTTTCCCAGATCATTCTTAACGCGAAACTCGGATTTTGTCAAAATCCTCCTTTTTTCTTCCACGAGCCTTCGTGGAGATGGAACTTCATGATGTCAGCGATGAAATCATGCTGACATCACGGACGTTTGGGTTCAGTGTGAAACCCTGAATCGTATCTCTGACAGATTCTCGCGGGAAACAAGGAGATAGCCATTATCACTTCGTCCCCTCATTTCCCCGATTTTCTGGGCGTGACACGCGTCAAAGATCCAACGGTAAAAATAGCCGTTGTGGCGCATCTCAACGCATCTCCGTCTATAAATAGCCGCCTCGGGCCCTCCGGATTAACCTTATTCTCTCTCATCACCCTCAAGCCCCTGCGCCATTGCCACAGAGCTCGCGTTCATGAGAGTGAGCAAAGCCTGTGCGACCGCACCTTCCCCAGAAAAACGCCATCGGAGGATCCGGATCCTCATCACGCCGCCCAAACATGACCACCGGAGAATCACCCCGCGCGGAGGAGAGCTCCGTTGCCCACGACATCGACAGTATCATCAATGATATAGACCCGCAGCTGGACTCCCCCGGCCACGCCACCGCGAGCGCGCCGGAGTGAAACGACGACAACTTGGCTTGCGGGGATCTTCCTCTCGTGGCCGAGAACGCATCGCCATCATCTTCAACGCCAACTCCGCCTCTTGCCACCGAGCCAGTGGAAGAACTCGCTCGCGGTGGTAAGGAGCTCGCCGCCGCGGGCGTCGCCGGAGCGGAAGAAGACACGGAGGAAAACTTCGGGAACTGGAGCCACTGCAACGTGGTTCCGTCCCTTCTTACGAAAATGGAGAAGGAAGGTCTTATCCAGAAGGGGAAACGGCGGTACGAGGAGGAGGACTCCGAGCCATCGCTGAAAGCCGAAGAAAGGGTTCTCCTCACCTCTCACATTAGTAGAGGTATGGGATTTCCGCCTTCTGCCTTCTTCCTCCAAGTCCTGAACCACTATAATATCCAACCTCATAACCTTCCACCCAACTCCATTCTTTATCTAGCCGGGTTCCAGGCCCTCTTTGAAGGGTATATAGAACCTAGGTTAGATTTCTGGCAGTATTGCTTCGGGGTGAAGCGCAACCCCTCTAAGGGCGCTCTCCCCACCTGCGGGACCATCTCCTTCACCCTGCGTAGGTTTAGGGAGGATTGGTTTCCAAAAATCAGAATCTCGAAATCTGTCAAATTTTGGACGGGTTCCTTCTTCTATCACGAAGATGTCCCGTATCCTGGAAAGGATACGGGAATTCCACCTTTCGTCAACTCTGCGGCCATTCCCCAAGATAATTGGGAAGTGGACGCAGTCCAATCTTTGCCAGATGACCACATGAGGATCAAACGGTGCATCGCAAAACTCGTCTACTCCTATCCTCCTCTTACTAGCACCAACACAGTTCTGTGTTGGTTCTGGAGACGCATTCAGCATTGGCTTATCGCTGAACCCGGCTTCTGTGTGACTATACGGGCCCGGAGGATGCAATGAGAGGAACGTACAAAGCGTTCTCTAAGAGGGACTTCAAGAAGCGGGTAAATCATCTGGTCGCTACTCGCGACCAGTACGAAGAAAGCCGAGAAATGTATCACTAGGGAAATACAGCTCCAAAGGTAACATTTTTCTTCTTTGGGCACTTTCCGGGATTTTATCTTTCTCAGATTTCTAACTTAGCCGGATTTTGTGGTTTTTTCCACAACTGGCCGATCTCACTAATGAGCACCTTGCCACTGACGCCGAGTTGTACGCAATGCGTGCTAACTTTGCAGGCAGACGGAAACGCAAGAAGCCAACCACTGCTCAAGAAGTGGTTGAACTTGACGGAATTCCCGTCGCTACTTCCAGGAAAATCATCCGGTTTCTCTTTTCTCTGCTTTTTGTCGCATGAATTTATTTTCTTTCTTAGAATTCTAACTTCTCGGATTTTCTCTTTCTAGCTTGGCTCCGACAAAATTGAAGCCAAAAAGCCGGAAGAAACATAAGTCTGTTGCCCGGAGAGGGGCACAGCCCTCTCCTGCTGCTGCTCCCGACACTCCGGGCGGAGCTGCGGAGGAAAACGTGGCTGACAGGGAGGAGGAACCCTTGCAGACCAGCCATCCTATGGCGTCTGATTCGGACGCGAGGGAAAGGGCGGTGGAACCGGAAGCTGGGGGTCCTTCCAAAGTTCCATTGGAAGAGCCAATCCCCAACTATGATCCACAATTCAAGGTAAAAGAAGAACATTTTGATGAACATGGATGTATTCATCCATGGGCGACAAAGTATTTCTCCCCAGCTCCTTTAATCCGTCCTTGGCCTCAAGGCGGACTTATTATTAGGAATAACTTCGTATTTTCGCCTCGGTAGATAATCCAAGATGGCCTTTGCCACGTTGGAATTCTTTTTGCTGAGTATGCAAAAGAATTCACGGAAAATCTGTCGGATCTTCAACGGATGAGCAAGGTAATATCTCTAGCCCCCAAGCAATTTGCCAAATGTATACTTTTGACTTAATGCTTTTATTATGACCTTGCTTGTGTTTTAACTTAAGTGTTTTGTCTTTTTTCCGTGTTTCAGCAAACTGCTGAAAACATTAACATTGAATTTTTCAGTAAGCTTACCATCAACAATAAGGAGGTGAAAACTCTCCTTAATATTCTTGAGGATAAGGACTAAGAGCTGGCCTCCATTCTGCAAAAGCTGGCTGAATCAGCAGGTATTTTAATCACTACTTTCGTTTTAAAAAAATTCTAATTTCCGAGTTTTTAACTCTCCCTTTTACTTGCTTTTCAGCTTCTTTGGCGAAAGCCAAACAAATTGCTGAAAATGCCGGCAATGCCGAAAACCTTCGCAGGGAAAACCTGGAACTTCACAAGCTCACTGCGAAGCTCCAGAAAGACCTGGAGGCCAGCCAACTAGTTGTTGGCATTGCCGAGTCTAAGGACTCCAACCAGGACGAGAAGGACAAATCCACCATCAGGGACCTGGAGAATGCCCTGAACCAGCGCCTGGAGGAAGGCACGGAGATGGGTCTGATTCTCGGTAGGTTTTTTTTAAACTTTTACTAGATTTTTCCTTTTTTCCCTTCTTCTGTTTTTCCTAACTTTTTATTGTTTGATTGAAATAGAAGGTAGCCCCCAACTTACCCGGATCAAAAGAATCCGGGCTTTCGAGAAGGTCTTCACCGTGCTTAAAGCTGCGGGGATGTTACTTATTAATAAGTACATTCCCGACAAAGCGGGAGAGTTCTCGGAAGTCAGTAAGCTTCCGGAGGCGATCGTGGAGGTGGCGAACCGCAAAGAATCGTGGTTCCGCTCCGCGGCTCGCGGTGGTGCGCGCATGGACATTGGTCTCATGCGTATACATTATACCACCGCCAAGTCTTGGCGCGTGGCGTCAGGTATCCCTCAAGGATACACAGACGCTCAGCGGGCTAGCATCTTTGATGTTATCAAAGGCCACGCCACAAAGATTGCCAACATGGTGAACATCTCCACCTTCTACCCCGAGGAGGAAATTCTGACAACTCTAAAGGATTCCAGCAGCAAGGACGAAGACTCGGATCCCGAATAAGCTGCTTAAGTCCTGGGTAGAAGGCAGGCAAAAAATAGAAGCATTACCATTCTCACAATGTAATATTCATTGTAATGCTATCTATCATTTGTATAAACAAGTAATCCGCTTTTGCAGTTTAATTTATAAGTCTTTGCAAGTTTTCCGGGTTTCAATTCCTTTATTTTCTAAGTTCTCTAGTTTATATGTCTTAATTGTCCTTAGTGTTTGAAATGGCTCGATAGTACATAATCTCCACGCCAAGTGACTGGGTATAACCGATCAGTCGAAACTCGGAAACGTGGATCGTACTTAAGACATTTTTCTTTACTAATTTCAGTGACCCAACATAAAAACAATCAGAAAATACTTGGAGAAAAAGTAAGGAATTTTGAAATTTGTATGAAACTCAGGCATGCAGGCACAACTTGGGTTTCCTTAAGCCTCCTTGGGCCAAAAATCATTCAGTTTTTTAACTCCGAGCACGCAGGCGCAATTCGGGTTAACATTGAGTATTTTGAAAGTCATTGAGAAATAGATAAGGCGGATTTATGCTTTGTACTATAATGAACATGTAAAAACATAAATGCATGAATTTCGACAACTTTATTTCATGATCTCAAATATGTTTACATAGAAATTGAACTAACTGTAGAAGGGACGTAACTGCTGGATGCTCCATGGTCTCTTGTTCTCTCCCAGTTCGACATCTATCTTTCTCTTTCTTTTGCGATTCAGTCTTTTGGGATCATCCTCCGTATCCCTAATATCTACAATATAGTAAGATCCATTTTTCACAGCTTTGCTGATGACGAATGGTCCCTCCCATACTGGGGCTAACTTGTGCTTCCTTTCTTGCACCAATCTTAGCACTAAGTCACCTTCTTTGAAAGAACGATGCATGATTCTCCGACTATGGTAGCGTCGTAATCCTTGCTGATAAATGGCGGATCTTTGAAGCACAAGGTTTCGTTCTTCTTATAAAAGATCGATGGCATCCTGTCGTGCGTTTTTGGCATCCGAGTCATTGTAAGCCTGCACTCTTGGGCTATCATGGAGCATGTCCGTTGGAAGCACTGCTTCTGCGCCATAGACCAGAAAAAACGGGGTTTGCCCTGTTGATCTATTTGGTGTCGTTCGCATACTCCAAAGCACGGAAGGTAATTCCTCTACCCATGCTCCAGCTGCTCTATGAAGAGGAGATTCGAGTCTTGGCCGTATTCCCTGCAGGATTGAGCTGTTTATTCTTTCAGTCTGCCCATTGGATTGTGGGTGTGCCATAGATGGAAGATCTAGGCGTATTCCCGTTTGTCGGAAATATTTTGACAACTCTGCAATTGAGAAATTTGTTCCTTTGTCCGTAATTATGTTGTCTGGAACGTCGTATCTCATGACTACGTCAATGATGAAATTTCTGGCAGTCACACCGTCAAGTTTTTTTGATGGGTTTCGCCTCCACCCACTTGGTATACTTATCTACCGCAACGAGTAGATGTGTGAGTCCACCTCTTGCAGTTTTGAATGGTCCCATCATATCTAGCCCCAGACCGCAAATGGCCATGTAATAGGGATAGTTTTGAGTGCTTGGGCTGGCATATTCGTCTGCTTGACGTAATACTGACATCCGGCACATGTATTTACTATATGTTCGGCGTGTGTCTTGGCTGTTAGCCAGAAAAACCCTGCACTGAATGTTTTTTTGACTATGCTTTTTGATTGAGCATGATGTCCGCAATCTCCTGCATGGATTTCTTGCAAGATTTCTCGGCCTTCTTCTGGCAAAATACATCGCTGAAAATTTCTGACTGTGCTGCGTTTATACAGGCAACCATTAATTACCGTGCATCCTTTGCATCGACGTTGTATCTGTCTTTGCAAGACCTCGTCTGCTCCATCCGGGAACTTCTGATCAACTAAGAAGTTTAAATATGGAATTGTCCAATCCGGGTTAACGAGCAGGACTTCGATTGACTTGGAGATAAGAGGATAATCAACATCTCCATCTTTGATCGATGGTTCATGCAAATGCTGGACAAACACACCTGGTGGTAGGATTTTCACTCTTTCCGAGCCCATGCGGGCTAATGCATCCGCGTTCCAATTTTTTTCCCTTTTGATATGAAGTAGTTCAAATCCCAGGAAGCAAATTGCAAACTCGTCCACCGTTCTCCGATATTCGGCCATGATGTGGATTTTGGCGTCCCATGTTAGGTTTAGCTGATGTTGTACCAAATATGAGTCACCATAGCATAGTATGCGTTTGACACCTTTTTTTTTGCAATGTGCAAGCCATGAAGCAAAGCTTCGTACTCTGCCACGTTATTACTGGCATTGAAGTGTATTTGTAATACATACTCTATAATATCTCCTTTTGGGGATTTTAGCACTATACCAGCTCCAGCGCCTTACTTCATCTTGGATCCGTCAAAGTGCATGACCCAGTATTCTAACTCCGGCATTGTTGTACTTTCCATTCCTTCTGTCTAATCAGCGACGAAATCTGCCAACGCCTGGGATTTTATTGTCGTCCGGAGTTGGTACTTAATGTCGAACACAGCTATCTTGATGCCCCATTTGGCTACTCAGCCCGTTGCGTCCGCATTGTTAATAATATCCCCTAATTGTGCTTTGCATAGCACTGTTATGGAATGTCCTTGGAAATAATGGCGGAGTTTTCGAGAGGCAAAAAACACTCCATATGCCAGATTTTCATAGTGTGGATACCTTTGTTTAGACTCGGAACATACTTCGCTGACATAATACACTAGGTATTGATCTGGTATGCTTTGCTCTTCCTTCCGTATTTCCACAACTATCACAGCGCTAATAACCCTGTTTGTTGTTGTAAGATACTGGGTTTTTCGTCTTTTGGTGATGCCAAAATCGGAGCTTTCATCAAGGTTTCTTTTAACTGGGTTAATGCTTTGTCCGCCTCTTCTGTCCACTCAAATTTGTAGGATTTCTTCAACAATTTGTATAATGGCAGAGCTTTGTCTCCTAGCCGGCTTATAAACCTGCTGACTGCGGCTGCAGAACCCGTCAATCTTTGTACATCTTTTAAAAACGTAGGCTTTTACATGTTCAATATTGCCTTGATCTTTTCCGGGTTTACTTCAATTCCTCGGTGAGAAACGATAAACCCCAGAAGTTTTCCCGAGGGAACCCCGAATACGCACTTTAATGGATTCAACTTCATTTTGTAAGTGTGCAAATTTTCGAAAGTTTCTCGTAGATCTTCAAGGAGTGAATCCTTTTCCTTGGAAACGACCGCAATATCGTCCATGTAAACGTGTACGTTTTTGCCAATCTGACTATGCAAGCAACATTGCATGCAACGCTGGTAAATTGCACCTGCGTTTTTCAGGCCAAAAGGCATGGTTATGTAATAGTACGTTCCATACGGGGTTATGAAGGAAGTTTTGATTTGATATTTCTCCTTCATACGTATTTGATGGTACCCAGAATAAGCATCTAAAAGCCATAAAAGCTCAGAGCCAGCAGTGGCATCTATTATTTGATCGATTTGCGGTAACGCGAACCTATCTTTTGGACACGATTTGTTCATGCTGGTGTAATATATACACATCCTAAGAACAGTACTATCTTTCTTCGGGACTAATACTGGGTTCGCAGACCAATCAGTATGTATAAATTCCCGGATAAAATTGCTACTAAAAGTCGGATAATTTCCTTGCCAATAGCCTTCCACCTTCTTCCGTCTAATCGACGAAGACCTTGTTTGACGGGTTTTGATCCTGGATTCACTTTGAGTTGATGCTCAGGAAATTTCCTGGGTACACCTGGCATGTCCGCAGGACACCAGGCAAAAATATCCCAGTTCTCACGGAGGAACTTGATGAGCGTGCTTTCCTATTTGTCGGTCATCCTTGTCCCCACTACGACAAATTTTGTCGGATCTTTGGGATCTAGGTTAACCTGTCTTGTATTCCCGGAAGGTTTGAAACTATCTGCCGGCTTTCTTTTCCTACCGGCATTTATGTCGGCGACACTTATTTCGCCAACTCTTTCAATTCCTCCTTTGCTATCACTTTTTTGGCGCAAATGGCATTTCCTTTTTCCAGCTCGTTTGGCAATTTGAAATCTCCCGATATGGTGATTAGTCCTCCTTTTGTCCCTGGTATCTTCAGCTTGTTATAAATATAACGGGATCTTTCCATGAGCGTGCTTTCCTATTTGTCGGTCATCCTTGTCCCCACTACGAAAAATTTTGTCGGATCTTTGGGATCTAGGATAACCTGTCTTGTATTCCCGGAAGGTTTGAAACTATCTGCCGGCTTTCTTTTCCTACCGGCATTTATGTCGGCGACACTTCTTTCGCCAGCTCTTTCACTTCCTCCTTTGCTATCACTTTTTTGGCGCAAAGGGCGTTTCCTTTTTCCAGCTCGTTTGGCAATTTGAAATCTCCCGATATGGTGATTAGTCCTCCTTTTGTCCCTGGCATCTTCAGCTTGTTATAAATATAACAGAATCTTTCCATGAATTTGGTCAAAGCTGGACGTCCGAGTATTGAATGGTATACATTGTTTAACAACACCACCTCGAAAGGGATTTTTTCCCGTCGGAAATGTTCTTTTTCTCCAAAGGTTACGTCTAGGGAAATTTCTCCTAGGGAATGTGCTTGTCTGCCAGGAACGATACCGTGGAAACGTATGTTGCTATGATTGAGACGAGTCTCGTAGATTCGCAGATGCTTTAGTGTATCCATGTACATGATATTCGCAGATGCTTCAGTGTATCCAGATACATGATATTGATGCTGGATCCTCCATCCATCAGCACTGTTTTTAGCCTAGTGTTTTGAACAATAGGCTTACAATTATAGCTTGTGTGTCGGGTTCTGGATATTTCCGGGATGATCAGACTAATCCAAGGTAATTGGCGTATTCGAGTACTTCAAGAATTTGGGGGTTGGTGGAACAACCGCGTTAATTTCTTGAAGTGTTCTCTTTGCCACTTTTGCAGAGGGAGTTGCTAGGAAAGTTAAGTTGCATTCTCCATCAACTCTCGGGAAATTTGGTTCGCCTTTTCGCTGCCCTTCCTGGATTTTTTCATCAGTGTCCGATTCACTGTCTTCTTTTTCAGCTTCTGGCTTTTGCTTGGAGAACTTCCTCTTGGATCTTTTCCCCTTGTTCCCGGATCCTACAGTACCTTTCATGTGCTTATTAAGCCGGCATTGCGCATTGGTATGGGTAGGTTTCCCAAGTTGCGAATGGTGGACACATTTTTCCGACTTAATCTTTTCCAACTCTTCCTTTGAGTAGGAGATAGGTTATGTGCTTCTTCCTTTCCATTTGCTGCCATTATCCTTTCCAAAGGACAGATTAACTTCTTTGGGCTTTGGCCGTGCTTCTGGAGTAGCTTTTTTCTTAGAACGAGGCGTCTTTTTGGCTTGGGCCAAAGCATCAATATTTCCACCTCTCGCTCTAATGTCGTTTTCAGCCGCTACATGCTCATTGGCGGTAGTAAGCATAGATCCGAGATCTTTGTGCTCCTTCGAACCAACCATGAACGATACTCGACCGGGTTTTAAGCCATTGATGAAAGCATGCATTGCTTGTACATCACTTACTCCAGAGCAGCTGTTTTTCATTGCAGTCCATCTTGAGATAAAGTCGACATACGGCTCATCTTCAAAATGGATGCAGCGGTTTAGCTGGTTGATGCTCTTGGGGCGTTTGTATGTTCCCCGAAAATGCTGAGTGAATACTCTAGCCATATCATCCCAACTATCCACCGTTCTTAACGTAAGCCCGTTGATCCAATCTCTAGCTCCATCCAGCAACATTACGGGGAGGAATTTTACCGCCTTTAGATCTGTCCCTTTGTTGATATGGACGGCTGTATAGTAGCCTGAGAGCCAGGTATCCGGGTTTTACTGCCGGTATATTTTTGATATGTTGGACCAACTTTGGAAAAGCCAGAATGTAGAGTTATTCTCTGGATCCCGTCAGTGAAACACTTAGGTCCAAAGTATAGATCATCTCTTTCCGCTTTATGAGCGTGAACGGAATATCTGCCGGCTGAATGGACAGAAGGGGATATGCTCCTTTCTTTACCACTGTTGCGCGAGTGCGCTTTCCGGGATTATCCCTATTTCGTATGTTGTCATGTCATTTGGAATAAGGTGGAGTTCTACTCCTTGGCCTTTCTTTGTTCGTAGGAGGAGTACGGGATCTCTCATGTCTGTGAGGAATGTCGTATCTTCCGGCTTTTTCAGCTGGGCGTCTCGGAGGCGGCATTGCTTTTGCGTCTTTTCGGTTCTGTTCCTCCCGGTCTCGGGGATTAATTCCACCTTTCGGCAGATGGGATCCTGTACTAGACGTTGCATCCTTATGATACGGGATTTTCTTGTCCTTTCTCGGATCTCCTTTCTTCTCTTTGAAATTGCCTGAATCTCTAGGTTTGCCAGGTCCAGGTTCTCTAGCAGCGCATGTGGCGGTTTTGCATAGGGCTGAGTCGTCATGCAACTTCCCTGATCTTGCATGCCCTCGCTGTTGTTGTTGCAATGCCTTTCCTAAGAAAGCATACACCCTTGCAGCTTTTCGTCATTGGAGTACAGGTCATCATTGAGGATGGCGAATGCGGCTTCCGCGTTTTCTGCCGCGGTTTTGTATACACGTTCACCCTTGGCATCAATGACGTTTACTTGCTTTTGCCGGGAAGGGTTTTGGAACCTTTTTTTTGGCAGAAATACTTCCGGGTAATCATGTAGACTTTATGCCAGATCTATTCTTCCGTACTCCTCTACTTCTTCCTGCTGCAACTTAATGTCAGCCTGGGTTTAGGAGGTTTTCCCGAGTTCTGAATAGATGTTGCTGCTGCCGTTGAAGAGATTGTCTCCTGGCTTCCAGCACTTCAGGGGGTTCGTCACGTCCCACTGGGGTTTGAATTAAATCATGTTCATCCTATTCATACATTGGTGGAACAGGGATTTCCTTCGTTTTCTTCTCCGCAGGCTTGACTCCGCTTCCTCCTCCTACTTCCAGGTTTTCATTAGCGGTATCCGCCAATTTTTTATTCCGGAGTTTGTATTGGAGTTTCTTGGTAGTCTTGTTTCTCTTATTGGAAGAGTAAGGTTTTTTACCAGGTTCATCTTCTGTCAATTCCTTGACATCAGGGTAAATTGGACTGGTTTAACCGTCCTCTCTTTCCTCATCCGGCGGAGGCGTTTTGGGGTCTTACTGGCTTTCGGCATCCGTGTTTTCAGCCGGTTTTGCCATAAGCACTTCATGGAAACCCCCTTGCATGGATTTTACCTTTCTTTCGAAAGCGATTGTCCTCGGAATCTAACTCTTCAGATCCGGATTCCGACTCCAATCTCGCCTCGATGGCGGCTAACATAGAGTCGGCTTCCGAGTTTGTCGTCATATGGACGGGTGTCGGATCTTCCACTTCCACTATGGGATTGTTTTCATCTGCCTTTTCCACGGGATTGCTTTCGTCCGTGTTATCAGCAACCTCAGATTGCACCATACAAATAAAGTGAGATATTATTGCAAGCGTCTCCAAGAGGCAGCAATTTCAGCGGGTATTGGCGATCTGAGTAAAATCCGGCATCATAGTTTTCGTCAACTGGGTATAGGGAGGGTGGGATAAATTTTCTTCCACCATAGAATCCCATTTCTTCTGCAGTTAATCCGATAAAGATGTTTGCAGATCCAGTCGGTAAAACGCAGACACTTACCAGATGATTATGTGCTGGCATGTACGATCCATTGTCGAGGAAGCCCCCGACGTCGTTGTCGAATTCCAAGCTTCCGACTATTATGGTACTGCCGATTCCGCCGAGTATCCCCGTTTGAAACATAACGCCTGACGTCGCTGGCCCCACGGTGGGCGCCAACTGTCAAGACATCGTAGTAGAGTTCATAGACGGTGGTGCCATGATACTACTGGTAGAGACGTGGGGGGGGACGTGGTAGTACGATAACCAGAAACACCAAGTTTACCCCGGTTCGGTATGTCGCAACTAGGCGGCATTCCTACTCCTACAATCTCATAAATCAGGGCTGAAGCCTGAAGTCTACAAAGTACAATGTGATTAGGGTTTCTATAACTCGACGAGGATCAACTTCTCGGCGAGTTGGCTTCTAGCTAATTGTTTGTATCTTTCTTCTCTCCCGTCCGGCTTTATATAGATAGCCGGGTTAGGGCTTACAGAAAGGAAACCTAGAAGAGTACGGTAAGTATCTAACTTGGAAAGCAGGAATCCGCCTTCTACTCCAAGCCGCACCACTTTGGCCGTGGTCTGGGTTCTTCTAGAATCCGGCTTCTGCGCGTCAGCTTACTGGGCTGCCTAATGGACTGTGATCCATTACCAACCAGGCCACCCTGGTAATCTGGATCTTTAGGACAATGCCGGATATACCCCTAATCGGTATATATCCGACATAAATTTTCTTTGATGATACTTTGCCTCCCATATATGATGATTACAATGATGAATATCTTATTTTCAGTCCACCTACTACTGAGGAGAAAATTAATTATGATTACAACATGTCTCCTATATTTGATTATTACGACGATGAGAATAATAATGATAGTTATTTTGTTGGATTTGCTCCCACTACTATTAATGAGAATGACTATGCTTATGTGGAGAGTAATAATTATTTTATGCATGTAGCTCGTGATAAGAATGTTTTATGTGATTGTTATATTTTTAATTTCATTCATGATGCTACTGAAGGTTATTATGAGAGAGGGAAACATGGTTTTATGCATCTCAACAATATTAAGTTTCCCCACTTTATGTTGAAAATTTTGAAGTTGCACTTGTTTTGCTTTCCTATGCTAGCCACTATGTGCTTTATCGACTTGTTTTTCTACAAGATTCATTTTCATAGGAAGTGGGTTAGACTTATATTTGTTTTACATTTGCTTCTTGATGCTCTATTTTTCTTCAATTCATATTTCTCATGTGATCATCTTCTCAAATTATCATGCCTAGCTAAAAGGCTTTAAAGAAAAGCACCTCTTGGGAGATAACCCATATTTTTATTTTTGCATTGTTTTTCTCAGTTTTCTTTAAGTAAAGGGGTTGTATACTTCTGTAGCAACTCTTTTGTATCTTTATTTTCATGTATTAGTTGAGCAGGAAAGCCTCTAGTGGAAAGTTGAGACTATATTTCGGATTTCTGCGCACGAAACAAATTTCTGCTGTCCACTGTTAAATTCGTATAAAATCACAGAAAATTCAAAATGACCTGAGTTGTTTTGTGCGTCATCTGGGGATATATACGCAACTTTTGTTAGTTGGCCACATTTTGATTTGAGCAACAGAGGATTTTCGAAAAAAAAATCATCTTTACCTGCTGTTCTGTTTTGACACAGCTAATAATTGTATTTGCATCTTAATCTCTTTCTTTTGGCGTTCTTTTGAGAAAAAGATTTTCAAAAGAAGTTGTGAAAGTAGCTAATGTGTTTATGAGTGTTAGGATTGTGTTGTAACTGAACCATGTGAATTTATTATTTCGATTGCACTAACGTTGCTAAGGTGGAAGTTTTCAAGGGTCAAGAGAAGAGGATGATATGACGTGACCATGAAGAGTGAAGAGCCTAAGCTTAGGGATGCCCCAGAGGTACATTCTAGCAAATTCCAAGAAGACTCAAGCGTCTAAGCTTGGGATGGGCATCCCCTTCTTCATCGACATATTATCAGGTCACTTCTAGAGAAACTATATTTTTATTCGGTCACATTATTGCTTTACTTGGAGCGTCAGTTATTTTTTGCTTTCAGTTTGTTTAGTTTTCTTTGCTGTACTTTATGGTTGTATCTTATCATACTTGTGTGGGAGAGAGACACGCTCCGTTTTTATTGCTTAGAACACTCTAGTTTTCATTCTTATTGTTCTATGAGTGTTCACTTTTTGCTAGTACTGCGTTTAGCCTTTGTTTTCATGCATCTCTTATTCAGAGCTGTTAATTTTAGTAGTGTTATGTGAGTACTGTCATGTTTGCTTGTTGTAGCATGTAGGAATTTTTGTTAAAGCATGTCTTGTATGATGCTTGTTGGGAAAAGAAACTGCTGCTTGAGGTAGAATTTTTAACGGTGCAAGTAGAAACTTGTATAGACTGTGGCTAGAATTTTTCATATCATGCTAGATGTTATTTAGTTCTAAACCCTAGTGGTTATTGAGTAGAATTATTAGCCTCAAATATCTGAGAGTGTTTAATGTGCCATTTAAAGAATCATGATATGTTCTTGTCATATTGAAGCATAAATTTGTGGTATTCTTCTTTGAATGTTTTATTTTGTTGACTTGGCACATTCTTACACCATGTTTATGACTATGAACCAGTCACTAATATCCTCTATGATCATTTAGTTTTTGAACTTGTGGTACCACTTATGCTTTGATCAATGATGTTTATGTCGCTATGCATGATTATGGCTCTTATGTTCTCTTGATTTTTCGCTCCCAGTCTTTTGCTAGCCTCCACCTGTACTGAGTATGAGCTCTAATCGTGAAATCCAACTCCCAAAAACCAAATTTTTTCCATTGTGTCCATCATACTTACCTACATGTAGTATTTAACTGCCATTCCAAGTAAATTGCTCATGTGTTACCTTTACAATCTTCAAAATTATTCATGCTTTGTGTTCCTGTTTTTGCTCATGAGGACGTAAATAGAGAATCTTTATCTCGCTTATTGATTGGATTTCACACCCTGGACTAGTGGCTTCATCCTCTTATCCAATTGATAGAAGATATGGCAGCAGGGTGCCCAGCCCCAAATTAATACACACAAAATCTCTTCACCCCCTGATTTATCAGTCAAAGCATAATTGTGTAAACAAAAGAGAAATAGGGATGAACTTCTACACCAGTTGCGTCCTTCATATGGGAGCCGCTCTTGTGAAATCTAGTTGGCTTGTGACTTACTGTATTTGCTGTTTATCATTCGTTGACATTAGCATACATCTCTCAAAATATAGACACTCCTCCATGGTATGTGATTGTTGGCAGGCACCCGAGGATTCAGTTAGCCATGGTTTGTGTATGATAGATGGGAGGAGTGTCAAACTTTTAATACCTTTATTAATAAAATAAAATCTCTAGCACATGAGTGATCCATGGTTCCCTCTACGAAGGGTCTTTCTTTTACTTTTATGTTGAGTCTCCATCTTCTAACTTTATGCACAGTTCAGAGAGCATTTTTGCCATTCTGAGTTTTATGTGCATTTGTCCAAGAAACATTATTAATTGATTCATGATGTGTTATTGCTAGTTCTCTAATTATTTGTTCTAGTCTTCCTCATGAACTTTGAAGGTGTCCAGGATGCAAAGTGATTTCTATGCTTTACTATTAAAGTTCTATTTATTAAGTTTGTGTTTAAAGTTCTATGATCTCAGCTTACATATGCTTTATATATTACGATCAAGATTGTGTGGTAGCATGTCACCATAGAAGTTATTTTGTTTTATTGTTTACCTACTCGAGCACGAGTAGGAACTAAGCTTGGGGATGCTTGATCCGTCTCCAACGTATCTATAATTTCTGATGTTCCATGTTGATATTATGCCAATTGCTACATGTTTTCTCCATTCTTTATAGCATTTTTACACGTTTTCTGGCACTAACCTATTAAAAAGATGACAGTGCCAATTCCATGTTTTCTGTTGTTTTTTTATTTCAGAAAAGTTGTTCTGGAAATATTCTCGGAATTGGACCCCACGAATCCCGAAGTTCCTATTTCCCCGGAAACATCCAGAAGTCCGAAGAGGAGTTGAAGACGGCACCAGGGGCCCCTCATCATAGCCGCGCCTGGGGTGGTGAGGCCACCCTGGTGGTCCACCGACGTCGCCCTTTCGCATATTTAAGGCCTTCCTCCCGAAAACCCTAAGAGAATCGGAGAAATTCCACAAAACCTTCCGTAGCCGCCGTCATCATCAACCCAAGTTTTGGGGGACAGGTCTCTATTCTGGCACCCTATCGGAACAGAGAAGTGCCCCGGAAGCCATCTCCATCCACACCACCGCCATCTCCATCGTCATTGCTGTCTCCTATGATGAGGAGGGAGTAGTTCTCCCCCGAGGCTGAGGGCTCTACCGGTAGCTATGTGGTTCATCTCTCTCTCCCATGGTGTGATCTATATGTGATCGTGAGCTTTGTAATCTAGTTGAATAAGTAAATGTTACTCCTCATCTATTATGCTACTCAAGTGTTTTATTAATATGAACTTTGGATTCACCTTGTCCCGCAGTGTGAAGGTGACAGTATGCACATCGTGTGTATATCCTCTATGAATTGTGGTGTTTGTCTAGTACCTTCTAGGGCGCTCAAGTTGACAGTGTGTGGCTAACTAGACATGAGAATTCTTACTTTAAGGAATGCTTTTTGCAGCCCTACGCAATGATTAGTGTTCGTTATACAACCGCAGAGGGTTAAGAGTAGCATAGTGAAGAGAAGATATTTAGTTATTAATTTATGTGATCATTGTTGAGAGTGTCCACTAGTGAAACTAGAATCCCTAGTTCTTGTTTCCAAGCATTGAAACACCGTTTTCCAACTTGGTTTCATGAAGCTACAGCCATGGTCGGTTCATTTTCCTGGTGTAACATTTGTAAACATTGTGCAGATATTCAGTTTGCAGTATATTCGGTGTACGTGGGTTGTTAATTTCAGTTTCATGTGTGCACTGTATTTGTAGGACATCTTGGTGTGTTTAGGTGTGGTGTTTTTCATTGATTAGGTAATCCGGGCATGTGCTGTTGTTTCTTTTTACAATAACATGTGCTCTTTAACTCCATAACTGAGAGGCGGAACTAAGATCGATTAATGCTTTTCGAGTTATGCTATGTTAATTTAGCACACCATACATATGCATTGACTTAACCTATATTTATCTCAGGGCAAGGTACTGGGCGAATTCAAATTCAGGTTCACTCATTGTGAAACCACCAACATTCGAAAGTTGTACTTTATGTGCCTTGGTGTTTCTCTTCCGTTGCAATGCAAGGGTATGTATGCTAGTAATATCTACCCCTAATGTTTACTAATTAATAATGCATGTATTAAGGTTTCTTCCAAAATTTTCGTCCAACACAAAATTACCGATTTTCCCTCGAAGCTATGGGTAATTACCCACCACTGCCACCGATAATTTAAGAAACAAATCGATAAGTCCTCTATTAGATCGTTCGTTTCTCCTCCTCCCTCGGTTAGTCAACTACAAAGACGACTGGCCCTCCTCCACTACCACGCGGCTCCCTGGTTCGTAGGTTTTGTCTCAGGCGCCAGTGCTAAACTCTTTATGAGTGCTCGGTTGGTGTACATGCAGGTGGAAGATCGAGGTTACACACGGTTGAGCATGGGACGGATCTCAGCGCTCTCTCATAGCTGGCTTGGACCGGCACACCGCACCTGCAGTGGATCTGAGAGGTTTGAGGAGCCATGGCGATTTGAGCCTCGTGGTGGTGGAACTTGGGGTTTCTGTGGTGCTAGGGGAAAACAAAGGCTCGCGCGGCAGCGAGCTGGACCGTCATGTGCTTCTCTCTCAGATTTTCTCTGATACTATCTCCGTTCCCAAAAAGAAGGCGTATTTAGTTTGTTTTGAACGAGGTTTTGACCAAGTATTACGCATTTAATATATGACTTATAGGTTGAAAATAATAATCATTTGTGAAGTACTTTTGAATAGGAATGTAATGATATTAATTTTATGTTACAAAATTACATAATAATTGACTAATTATTGGTCAAAGTAAATGAAATAGGCATTATATTTTGGAATGGAGGTAGTATGCGATAGCCCTGCAGGCCTCCCCTGGCCGATATGCAAGCACAAAGAAAAGGGGCTCTAGGATTGGTTTTTTTGGGGGGGTGAATCTGTCCATCTCCTCTTTTGTGTTCTGCCACCCTACAAACTGTTTTTTTTTATTCAGAAGTAACAAGAGTTGATGTGTTATATTGCTTACGGTCTTGGCTCGAGCTGATTGATTTCTATATTAGGAGCACACACCGTGTTACTATCCAGAGATAAGATGAGTACCAAGGAAGTCTTAAATAGTGCTGAACTACATGGAGCTCGTTTCTTAAAAATAAAATCAAATTCTGCATTGTTATGTTTCAGAAAATTTGAAACAAAACTTATGGGTGTAGATAATATTGAGATCTATTGGTGTGCAAATTTTCATTGCCAAATTCGTATTATTAGGGCTACAAAAATAATAAAAATAACTTTTTGAACTATGCATTGTTCACCAATCCAGACTTACACATTTGTCACTTTTTATGCATCGCAACATACGATGAATTTTTCATTGAGATTTTACACAGTTATAGATCTCGACATTACCTACACCTAGGTCTTTTATTTTTTATTTTTTTATGAAAGTTTCAAATATCGATTTTGATTTTTTCAAACATGATCTAAGTGGTGCTTGGCCTCCAAAATGACATACTCAAGTATATATGACTACACCATGTTGTGTCAATAGGAACTTAATTTGTGTCTCCATGACACAAACATCCCTCTGGTTTCAAGCATCGACACATTTGCTATTTATTTGTAACATCCCAAATTTTACATTTGGAATGTTTTGCATTTAGAGCATCTACATAGCATGACATCATTTCAAAACTTACATTTGAGTGTTGCATTTTAAACCCCAAAACAAAATCATGTTTTAAAAAGTCCAAAATCCTCCTATAAGGCGTTTATAAGCCGAAGGATAATTAAATATTTTATTTTGCCTAAAATTACTTAATAATAGTAAAATATGATAGAGTTTTAAATTTAATTTTTTAGAAATTTGGTTGACTCGATTCCGAGTTATATTTCAAAAGTTATTAGCATTTTAGTTTTGGTTAAAAAAAAGAAACCGAACGGGCCGGCCCAGGCTGCCCGCAGGCGCACGAGGTGACCGCACAGAGCACGTACAATGCCATCAAATCCCGTTTTTTATGAGTCACCTCCATTCAAACTCGCATATCTCTTCATTGAAGAGTCCAAATTCGAATCCGCTTATTTCTACTTGTTCCCTACTCCAAGGAGCAACTTTCCACCGACCTCCCCACCTATAAATACCTCAGCCCCGGCCGTGAGGTCGTCCCAAACTCGAAACTCCAATTTTAGATCTGTTTTGTGATATTTTGCTCGCCATGGTCCGTGAGTTGCTCGGTTGACGTTCAAGTCTTCGCGAGAGTTTTAGATATCGTTGATACCGATCCATCCCAAGAAACCTCATCTCCTTTCATCCACCACAGCCGGAGAATTCCGCGATCTACTGTCTCAGATCTGAAGCGGGAAAAAGTTCAATTACTCTTCAACCGTTTGTCCGTTTTCGCTCAAATTTCTATTGTAGTTGCATCTTATCATTATCTACAACTTTCGTTCTTTGAGTTTTTCGATTTGATCTACAGATCTGTTTCTATAATTCCGATCTACTTTTGCCCACCGGAGTAACTCGAATTTTCAAATCTATACTTTGTTCTTGTTCATCCAAAAAGTTTTCGTTGAGTGTTTTATTTTACTTTTTGGATCTTATTAGTATGTTAGGTTTAGATCTACCTTTTTATGAACTTTATTTCGATAAGATCATGTAGATAGTTAATTAACCCTATTTAATTTGGTTAAGCTGCTTCTTTGCCTCTTGTTACATTACAAACTTTTTCATGCATCATATATTGTTTAGGCAACCAGATAACTAGTAAATTAGTTGTTTTGCATTATTAAATCATCATGCATCCATATGTTGCATTGTTGTCTTGCCTGGTTTGGTTATTTATTGTGGTATGCTTGCAACGTGTAGATTGCGTGAGTTGTGATTGTTGTTCGTGTGAGGACTGTGGTTGTTACGGTTGCGACTGAGTCGAGTGCGTGAACGACTCCAATTTCTGTCAAGGCAAGTGACACACATGAACCCATTATTTTACTATATGCATTAGAGTTTTATAGTAGTTATGAATGAGTAGGAGCTGAGTGTTATCGCTATGGTAGATAATATTAGAGATTGCTTCACTAACACCCAAGTGGAGTAATCATATGTTACCCCTAGATTGTAGCATCCTTATGGTAGGCAAACATCGTAGTTGTAGATTGCTTAGCCATGCTCTAGCTATCCGTGGATGGGATCATTATCATGTTATGATGAAAATCATTATTTTAATTGCTTATGAAAACAACATGATAATTAATTAACCACTGGGCGGATTGCTAGAGAGTCATCAGAGTACAAAGTTTGGTGGGGACCGTCGCCCAGTATATTGAGATCATGTTTACTTTCTTTATGTAGTTGTTATTGCGTGCAACCATGTTTCATATTAGTATGGGCTAGACATAGATTGTAGGTTGTGGTGACTCGAACCCAACGTGTCCAGAGATGTAGATTAGTGGTAGGTTGGTCCGGCTCGTGGTGGGTTTGGGGATCTACTTCTTATGATTTATGGCTTGATCTTCTTTCCTTCCGTGGTACTAGTGGTGTATCATGGTGTTTGGGGTCGATTAGGCAACATGGGTAAAGGGCACAAATCTCGCGAGGGTTAAAACTAAGATCTTAGCCGTGTTCCATTGGTTAGGGACAGTTCAACAACTAGATGGGAAACATGACATATCTCGTTCATCTTGTTTTATTAATTACTAATAATTTGACTATGGGTTATTGGAGAAGTGCCTGATGGTGTTTCAGTGCGCTAATCCAAAGGGTAGGAGCATCTTGCTATCAACCAAGGTGTCCAATTCTTTAGGAGCACTTTGCTATCAACCAAAGTGTCCAGAATATGTGCAAAATTACTTTCTATTAAAAGATAGGACAAATGCATTTATGCAAAATAGCCTACAAACTCCACCAGCCAAATATGCATGTAGACTAGTACTTGCCATTTATATACCACCATAGTGTCACTTGCCATCATTGCTCAGAATGATCTGACCTCCTTTTGGGGGCTGCATATTCCAACGTGCAGGTTGTTCGGTTTCAGAGTGATCGACGTAGGTCTCGTGACTCCACTCAACATGTTCGTTCGCCAGTGGCACAAATTGAAGACTGGAGCCCTTATATTCGCTTTGTTATACTTGAATAAGTTTTGGAGCTAGCTTCCGCTATGCAACTTGTAAAGAGTTTTGTACTCTGGATTATTCGCTAGATATGAGATACATTTGCTTCTTTTGATATCTATCTAGTTGTGTGTGCTGGTGAACGTTCCAGGGGTCAGTACTACACACAAAAGTATAGCTTGTGATGGGCTGTACTACTACAGATGGTATCAGAGCAATGTGTTGACTGTAGGAACGAGACCTTAGAAAATGGTTTAGGAAAGCCATAGGGTAAAAACTTATTTTCCAAAATCCTTTATACATTCTTCCTTTGACTCTATTCTTGTAATCTTCTCATCTTTATCTCCTACTTCCTTCTCTTCTTTTTAAATCATAGTGGAGATTCCCATCGAGAAGAAGATTCAATTCAATACAAAGGAGATTCACCTCAATTTAGAGAAGAATGCTGACTGCAAGAAAGAAACACGATGCATGTTATTGGAGCCATCTAAAGACACTTTTGCCCACCATGTAGGTTCCTAGTTATCGAGATCGTGTTAGGTGTTGACCATACCAAATTATATGATGTGGCAATGATAGTCCGAGTATTTTCAACTGTTTTGTTTTCAAAACTTATTGGTATTTTCGCAAGAAATTATACCCTATTTTTAAAAACTATTTTTAAAGTGTTTGGTTTGATTATATTTTGATTGCTAAGTGTTGCTTTGTTCATATATAGTATGGGTAGCTATTTTCTTTAGTCCTATCCATCTAAACTTACCTATGCTAACCCATAGATGCCTCCCCGTCGCGATCCCAACCGCAACGACGAGGAGGGAGAGAACAACAACAACATGGAGAACGCAGTGACCCAACTAGCCCAACTGATGGCCCAGTACATCGCCCACAACAACAACAACCCACCGCCACCACCACGGGTGGATATGCTCACTCGTTTTCTGAGGTTGAGGCCAGCAAGGTTCTCGAGTGCTCCTGAACCCATGATAGCCCTTGACTGGTTGCGATCAGTGAACAAAGACCTAGTTACTGTTGGATGCAACGATGAAGAGAAAGTGAGGTTTGCTGCTCACTTGCTAGAAGGACAATCTGCTTCTTGGTGGGACAGCTACCAGATAACCCATCCTATTGCGGATGTTACCTGGGAGATGTTCGAGGAAGGATTTAAGAATGCACATGTCTCAACTGGAGTGATGAGTCTGAAGCGGAGGGAGTTCCGTAATTTGCGTCAGTACCAGCGCTCTGTCACTGAGTACATTTATGAATTCAGCAACCTAGCTCGCTATGCTTCGGAAGATGTGGACACAGATGTCAAGAGGCGCGAGAAGTTTCTGGATGGACTAAATGATGATCTGGCTATTCAACTCTTAGTAGTTCACATTACCAACTTCCAAGAACTCATTGACAAGGTTGTCATTCTAGAGGGAAAGTACCAACAAGTGGAGAAATGCAAGAGGAAGCACAATGGTGGCAACCACATATCTGGATCACATCAGAGGGTCCGTACTCACCATGACAGTATTGGAAGTTCTGGATCCCATATGCAAGAAGGTAATGGGCATAATAAAAGTGAAGGAAACAAACATAAGCATGATGGAGGGAACAACCACAACCATAGCAACTACAAAGGCAACAATCCGGATGGAAACCAAGACCATCATAATGGAGGCAATGGCCATAACCGCAACAACAACCATGCATGAAGGAAGTATCTCAGTCAAGTGGAATGCTTCAAGTGCAAGAAGATGGGGCACTATGCAAACGATTGTTCGGAGAAGATAACTAATGGAGGATCCAAACCAAACCCGTTCCGGAAGGCAACTGCGAACCATACGAACGTGGAGGAAGTATATGATGCAGCAGACCCTATGGGTGGTATGTTCTTCATCAGATCATAGCCCACAACAGTACTTATCAATACTGGTGCATCACAATCATTCATATCAATTGCTTCCACGGATAAGAGTTAGCAAGCTACTCCACACATATTGTTGAAGATACCAAGTATATTTCTGTTAAGGGGGTTAGCCTAGATATTGACCGTAGGAAAACCATCCACACCTATTTGCTAGCCATTCCGAATCTCGGGACGAGATTCATCTTAAGGGGGTTAGTTTATAACATCCCAAATTTTACATTTGGAATGTTTTGCATTTAGAGCATCTACATAGCACGACATCATTTCAAAACTTGCATTTGAGTGTTGCATTTTAAACCCCAAAAAAAATCATGTTTTAAAAAGCCCAAAATCCTCCTATAAGGCGTTTATAAGCCGAAGGATAATTGAATATTTTATTTTGCCTAAAATTACTTAATAATAGTAAAATATGATAGAGTTTTAAATTTAATTTTTTTAGAAATTTGGTTGACTCGATTTCGAGTTATATTTCAAAAGTTATTAGCATTTTAGTTTTGGTTAAAAAAAAAACCGAACGGGCCGGCCCAGGCTGCCCGCAGGCGCACGAGGTGACCGCACAGAGCACGTACAACGCATCAAATCCCGTTTTTTCTCAGTCACCTCCATTCAAACTCGCATATCTCTTCATTGGAGAGTCCAAATTCGAATCTGCTTCTTTCTACTTGTTCCCTACTCCAAGGAGCAACTTTCCACCGACCTCCCCATCTATAAATACCCCAGCCCCGGCCCGTGAGGTCGTCCCAAACTCGAAACTCCAATTTCAGATCTGTTTCGTGGTATTTTGCTCGCCAAGGTCCGTGAGTTGCTCGGTTGACGTTCAAGTCTTCGCGAGAGTTTTAGATATCATTGATACCGATCCATCCCAAGAAACCTCATCTCTTTTCATCCACCACAGCCGGAGAATTTCGCGATCTACTGTCTCAGATCTGAAGCGGGAAAAAAATTATTACTCTTCAACCGTTTGTCCGTTTTTGCTCAAATTTCTACTGTAGTTGCATCTCATTATTATCTACAACTTTCGTTATTTGAGTTTTTTGATTTGAGCTACAGATCTGTTTCTATAATTCCGATCTACTTTTGCCCACCGGAGTAACTCGAATTTTCAAATCTATACTTTGTTCTTGTTCATCCAAAAAGTTTTCGTTGAGTGTTTTATTTTACTTTTTGGATCTTATTAGTATGTTAGGTTTAGATCTACCTTTTTATGAACTTTATTTCGATAAGATCATGTAGATAGTTAATTAACCCTATTTAATTTGGTTAAGCTGCTTCTTTGCCTCTTGTTGCATTACAAACTTTTTCATGCATCATATATTGTTTCGGTAACCAGATAACTAGTAAATTAGTTGTTTTGCATTATTAAATGGTCATGCATCCATATGTTGCATTGTTTTTTTGCCTGGTTTGGTTATTTATTGTGGTATGCTTGCAACGTGTAGATTGCGAGAGTTGTGATTGCTGTTCGTGTGAGAACTGTGGTTGTTACGGTTGCGACTGAGTCGAGTGCGTGAACGACTCCAATTTCCGTCAAGGCAATATGCATTAGAGTTTTATAGTAGTTATGCATGAGTAGGAGTTGAGTGTTATCGCTATGCTAGATAATATTAGAGATTGCTTCACTAACACCCAAGTGGAGTAATCATATGTTACCCCTAGATTGTAGCATCCTTATGGTAGGTAAACATCGTAGTTTTAGATTGCTTAGCCATGCTCTAGCTATCCGTGGATGGGATCATTATCATGTTATGATGAAAATCATTATTTTAATTGCTTATGAAAACAACATGATAATTAATTAACCACTGGGCGGATTGTTAGAGAGTCATCAGAGTACAAAGTTTGGTGGGGACCGCCGCCTAGTATCTTGAGATCATGTTTACTTTCTTTATGTAGTTGTTATTGCGTGCAACCATGTTTCATATTAGTATGGGCTAGACATAGATTGTAGGTTGTGGTGACTCGAACCCAACGTGTCCAGAGATGTAGATTAGTGGTAGGTTGGTCCGGCTCGTGGTGGGTTTGGGGATCTACTTCTTATGATTTATGGCTTGACCTTCTTTCCTTCCGTGGTACTAGTGGTGTATCATGGTGTTTGGGGTCGATTAGGCAACATGGGTAAAGGGCACAATCCTCGCGAGGGTTAAAACTAAGATCTTAGCCGTGTTCCACTGGTTAGGGACAGGTCAACAACTAGATGGGAAACATGACATATCTCGTTCATCTTGTTTTATTAATTACTAATAATTTGACTATGGGTTATTGGAGAAGTGCCTGATGGTGTTTCAGTGCGCTAATCCAAAGGGTAGGAGCATCTTGCTATTAACCAAGGTGTCCAATTATTTAGGAGCGCTTTGCTATCAACCAAAGTGTCCAGAATATGTGCAAAATTACTTTCTACTAAAAGATAGGACAAATGCATTTACGCAAAATAGCCTACAAACTCCACCAGCCAAATATGCATATAGACTAGTACTTGCCATTTATATACCACCATAGTGTCACTTGCCATCATTGCTCAGAATGATCTGACCTCCTTTTGGGGGCTGCATATTCCAACGTGCAGGTTGTTCGGTTTCAGAGTGATCGACGTAGGTCTCGTGACTCCACTCAACATGTTTGTTCGCCTGTGGCACAAATTGAAGACTGGAGCCCTTATATTCGCTTTGTTATACTTGAATAAGTTTTGAGCTAGCTTCCGCTATGCAACTTGTAAAGATTTTTGTACTCTGGATTATTCGCTAGATATGAGATACATTTGCTTCTTTTGATATCAATCTAGTTGTGTGTGCTGGTGAACGGTCCAGGGGTCAGTACTACACACAAAAGTATAGCTTGTGATGGGCTGTACTACTACATTATTACATGCCCCAGTGTTTTATATGTTTACAGTCTATACTAAGCATATGGGTTTGGAAAACATCAATAGGAAATAACTTTTGATGCTCCACCTATTGCATATTATATTTATCAAGTTGTATTTATCTTCATTATGTATTATTCTTCAAACAAAGAAAACTAATCTTTGCATGGGATTTGGAATGATTTGGGGATTTCAAAACATTGTTGCTTAATGAATGGGAACTAGATATCAATGTCGCATCGTCATGAAAATTTGTCATTCAATTGCCATTTTAAATTGAGCAGATTTCCAAATGACACTTTGAATTAGATAGGATGGCATGCGTCTTCGAGTGATTACGACGGTCTCCTCTCGACAATCATCTAATCTAACAGGCCATCAACATAGTACTAGACGTTGCAATAGAGTGGAGTGGACGTTTAGTGGCGAGATCACACCCGTTTTTCATCCAAAACTTTCTTTCTTTATCCGTTGCAACGCACGGGCATATTTCCTAGTTAATAATAAAGGCATTAATTTTTTTCCAAAATTTTCGTCCAACCTAAATTTACTAATTCGCCCTCCCAGCAAACCAGGTATTATTAACCTTCAGCCACAATACAGTCTCTATACATTAGAAACAGAAAATATTTCGTCTTTTCCTCTAATCCCGGTCCATAAGCCATTCGGGACTAGAGCCAAAGGTGGCTCTGGAACAAAGGTATGTTTTCTACTAGCGCTGGTTCATACCCTTAGTATAATAAACGGGTTGCGTAGACCCGGGAGATACATGTAAGTGTGGAATGGCCGCTCTCATGTTTTGTGAGAGCCGAATGCATGGAACGCTAGCATGCATCACTACAGGAGACAGACAAAACGCCGATGGCTGACCCCGTCAGTGTAGGCCCAAACCCCGTCGGTGTATTGCCATCGGCGTAGCCAAACCCGTCAGCGTAGACCAGTCTACGCCGACGGTAACCATCACTTAATCGCTCTAGAGACATATATATTTTCATTTTTTTCAATTTTTTTCTAATTTTTTATTTGAATTGTTTAACCACTTAATCGCTCTAGAGACATTTTATTTTTCTCTAATTATTCTTAACATTAATATTAAACTCCTCTCTTCTAACATCGGTCACCTATCCTCAGACTACTTCTGTCCTAGCACGTTTAACTTTTTAGTTCCTTCACTTTGAGCTGCTTAGAGACAATAGATGTTTTGCTGACAATAGTATTCAATCAATCATGTTAACCCTTGATCCATCATTTCATACTCATTTATTTTATGAATCAAAACAATTATTTTAAGTAATAAAAAAACTAATAATAATCTTGAATTCAAATAAATCTTGAATTTAAACAATAATTCATATTTTTGCCTTTTTCCATTTAATATTGAATAGTTCATAACTACAAATCCGTAAATCGAAATTTGACAAATAATATGCCTAAATTGATTAGAAAAATGAGAGAACTTCAAATATGACATCATGTATAAACCTTTACTAAGTGGGATGTTAAGTGTATGGTATATGGTCACCCAACAAAATTAGGTGTTGAAATAAGAATTTGTGAAGAAAATGGGCCAAACTTGGCACCAAATGACCAAACCATGTTGGAATGTGCCAATGTATAGAAAAGTGGAGCAAAATTGTATTGCAAACAAACATAGACCAAGGTTTACTGAATAAAAGAAAAACATTTTACATTTTCCGAGTGTGAAAAATGAGTTTTTATGAAGCACCGACCATAAATATGTTGCAAAAACTTGGGAGATGCATTTTTTTTTGAAAATACTAGACTATGTTATATGCACAAATAACCAATTTGTTTTCGATGAAAAGGTTTCCATCCACCAGTTTCGAAAAACACGAGTTTCTGCCGATTCAGCTGGAAAAGGGTCAAATTTAAATATAGGTGGCTCGTAGTTTGCTCATGATTTTTGGGAAAAATCATTTTTGGTACAAAACTACATATTTCATCAGAGATACAACAAGGGTTTATCAATATTCAACCGCTAGCTACGAATGGTCATGCCCATCATTGTGACTTTTCCCTAAAACCGGTTTAGAAAATTCCAGAAAATTAAAAAAAAAACTCAAAATGATGCAAGACCTTCGCATGGTGTCATTATATATGTCCTAGTATCCACCAAAAATAATGAACTTGAAATACGGTAGTTGTGTTGAAAATGTGTTCACAAAAATGAGCTATCTCGTCCGGACATTCTAGGGTTTGGGCCAAATGACGGGTGTTATGGCCAAATTCATGACATAGATTGTTTAAAAGTGCCCATATTACACACAAACATGCATGTTGGAAGCACGAACAATGTTGACGGAGGATGTTTTCCTTTTCATTGGATAAAAAATCATTTTCCATTTTCTGAGTGTAAAAAATGGGGTTTTTTGTGAAGGACCTACCACAAATATGTTGAAAAACTTGGGAGATGTATTTTTTGAAAATAGTAGATCATGTTATATGCACAAATAACCAATTTGTTTCCTATGAAAAGGTTTTCATCCACCTGTTTTGAGAAAACACAAGTTTCTGCCGATTTAGTTGGAAACATGTCAAATTTGAACTACATGTGCCTCATAATTTGATCATGATTTTTAGAAAAAAAATCATTTTTAGTTACACAACTAAATATTTCGTCATAGATACACAAAGAATTTCTCAATATTCTACCCCGCACCGCTGGAGAAAAACACAGCTTATAGGTCTACATCCGGTAATAGTTAACCCTTTCTTGTTTGTTTTGTTCTTGCTCATAAATTTGTTTGAAGAATGTAGCTTGATCTATATGCATGATGATATAGATCCGTTTCTCTTTTTCGAAACGAGCTAAAGAACGTCGAAATCTGAGTTCAAATGTAAAAGTTACTAGTTGAGTGCTCGTGCGTTGCTACGGCTTCTCTGTTTTAATTCATGTATGACCTTAGCTCAGTACGAAACATTTTTAAAAAGCGTTCATAGAAACATGTATTTTCATCGCAAAAAGTCTATCTTCTCTGACAATATACTATGAGATAATTCTAGGTGTTTTTCTTCCATCATCGAATTAAAACATTCATAACAAACTATGTGTTATTAACTAAATACATCTGCAGGCTTTAACCTTTCTGTTATATATATAACATAAAATATCAATCTAGATATAGAACGGTATATTTAGATTAGTCTAGAGGTGCAACAAAAAGAACTTACATTACATAATATTTTTTCTACATCCATAAAAAGTAAAGGTCATCAGCTTAAAAGCCGAATATGAAACATCTTGTGTAAGATTTTGCTCCTCGGTGTTGCATGGTGCTTAACTCATTATATTTGAAATTTAATAAAGTAACTACCACTCCTGGCAACGTTCAGTTATCCTTATTCTGGCGCTAACTATTGAATTTCACCTTGCGTCTGTCAGTATCGTATCCATGTTCCTGCGAGTAAATGGGTTAAGAATTAATGATTCAAATATAAAAAGGCTAAGTTCACCATTATACAGAAGACCACATGAGAAAAGCTAAGGGCATCTCCAGCCGTGTCGCCCAGGGCCCAAAACGCCGTTGTTTTGGTGCCGCAGCGGCGCCAAAACGACGCTAATCTGAAACCTGGGGGGCACGGTTTCCAGTCGCCCCTCAGCCCAAGGCTCGGCCCAAATTAATTCAGAAACGGCGAATTCGTTGAAATAGGCGCAAATTCATAGATTCGACGATATTTTTACAGAAATTTAACTAAAAACATTAGAAAAAACATAGAAACCCTAAAAGCTACGTCAACTGCAGTCCGAGACTCGCCGCGATCGCCTGGCTGTAGTCGTAGTCGTCGTCGCTGTCGTCGTCGTCCGAGCCGGGGTCGCCGCAATGCGGGTCGCTCGGGCCTGCGCCGGCGTTGCCCCACCTGCTCCGCCAGGGCGCGCTGGAACTCCGCTTCGTCCTCGCTGTCGGGGTCAAGGACGACGTAGGGGACCTCCTTTGGCTGCGGAGGGGGGGGGACGCAGCGGCGGGCCGCATTGGCAGCGGCTTCCTGGTGGCGCTGCGCCTTCAGCTGTTCCGCCTCGGCGAGGAGCCGGCGCTGGAGCTCCAACTCTTCCTGGGTGCTCTCGCGCAGACTCCAGTCGTCGGCGACCGGCTGGAGAGTGTTCAACGAGAGATCCTGGGAGGCCTTCATGTCAGGCCACTCGTCCTCGTCGCCCTCCACCACCTCCTTCTTCGGGCGCACGACGCACTCGAAGCCCGCGGCGGGTCGCTGGCGCGGCTCGCCGATGCGCAGGGTGCTGCTGTTGCGCCTGGAGGTAGGGCGCCCAGAGTTGAGGAGGTGGTCGACGAGGACCCGCCCATCCGCCGCGGTGTCCACGAGGGGTGCGGGCGGGGCAACATCTGCATCCGGGGCTCGTTGTCGGCTTGGATGTAGTCGAGCACCCACTCGAGCGTGCGGTGCTCGCCTCCCCACCACCGCTTGCGGCTGATGCCGTTGACACGACCCTCGATAGGGCCTGTTTTGCCCTCGGTGGCGACGTCCTCGTCGTGGCGGCGTCGGAGGTACTCCCACCAGAAGGCGTCGTTGCCGCGCGCCCTCCAGCGCAGCTGCGCGGCCTGGTCCGGCGTTAGCCCTCGACGGACCTCGTCGATGGCTTTCCTGAACTCCGCGTCGCTGGAGGGGACGGGGGCACGGGGATCCCACCCACGCTGAGCTGCCACCGCGGTTGCCCGACGGTGGCGCTTGGGACGCGCATATCGTGCCCGCTCGATACAACGCCCAGGCCTTGTGCTTGCAGAGGTGGCGGTGGCGGCTTCGTCGTAGCTCGACATCTGCGGGGAACGGCGAGGGGGGTGGACGTCGAGAATGTGGAGAGTGGGAGGGGCGAGGGGGATAATGGGGAGAGCGGCGAGCGGCCTTTTGTAGCCCTGGCGGGGCATTTACTGCACCGCGTGCCATCGCTGCCGCCCGCCACGCCATTACTCCGGCAGCCTTTGAACGGGCGTATGCACTGGCCGTCCGCCACGCCATCAACGCCGGCAGCCTTTGACCGACGGGAGCCGAGAAGAAGCTCACGGGGCGGGGGTTTCTGTTCCCGCGATTTTCCCACGCGTCGCTTACAGCGCTGGCCCGCGTGGGCTGTCCCGCCTTTTCGCCCCCCCAAGCCGAACCTAGCGGGCTGGGTTTCACCTGGGTGCGCCGGCGCTATTTGGGCTTCTGGGGGGCGAGTGGTGCAAAAACGACGATGTTTGCTTCCGCCGACGCTAAAAAGGCCACTTGGGGGGGGGGGAGTGGTGCAAAAACGGCGCTTTTTGCTTCCGCCAGCGCTAAAAAGGCCGCTGGGGGGGGGGGGGGGCTCGGGGGGGAGTGGTGCAAAAACGGCGCTTTTTGCTTCCGCCGGCGCTAAAAGGCCGGGGGGGGGGAGGGCGGCTGGAGATGGCCTAAGAAAAATAGAAAAAGTTGCAATGGACGGATCCAAACAAGCCCTATATCATTTGAAACACATCTTAGCTCAAACTACAAGAAAAATATGGAAACAGCGAGGTTCATGAACTGTCTTCCCTACAAAAACATTAGGATTAAGCTCGTGAATTCAACAAACGGTCTCAAGGAAGCAAGAACGAGATATAATCTGACACATGATGACAAAATAAATTGAGAGTGTCAAGTGTAGCACAGTGTTTGAGGTATTGTACCTGTGTCCATTGACGGTGGACAGGTGGACGCATATCATGAGAAGTCTGGGTATTAACATTAATTTTTTTTTGTAATGGCATAAAAATAGTAGACAATAAAATATCTCGAAGGCCGAGTAGAGGTTTTGCTTGTGGTCATATTATCTTTGGTAGACTTTTTTCCCATAACACTGAAAGTTTTGATCATAAGTCAGTTGTATTTATCATAAATTTCTGCTAGACACATAATATATGAAAATGAATTCATAGCTCATAACCCAATAGTTTCTGCTAGACACTTAATACCTGAAAATGGATTCATTTTATGTAAATAAACAAAAAAAAAGGCTGCCAACCCATGAGTGGAGGACGATTCAGCTACGTTGTCGACTTGTCATCAACAAACAAGAGCCTCCTGTCACCGTTGAAGCGGGAGGCCGTGCTCCTCTGCATACTAAGTTTGCACATCATGTCATCGATGGCGCCCTCCTCGAGCTGAAAAGAAAAAAAGAACATCCGCGGAATTCTTTAAATATCTCTATGCCCTAGGTTTCCTTCTCTGTGTATGCTCTTGAGTATGGAGAATTCCTGTGACAACATGTTGTGCTCCCATTAACACGACCTCAGTTTGTATGATCCATAAAACGTTTGCAACAATTTCTTACACTTGTTCCATTATTTTGTCTTCTGCTGGGCAATAAAATAATACATGAGAAAAAATTTAGTTCTTACACACACTCATTGGAAAATATCTGTACAACTCTCATAGGAAATTGGTAAACTAAAATTTCCAGAATAATTAGCATCAATTAACAAGAGCCAGAATAAACAGGACGGATCATGAAAAAAATACGTGAGGGCTCATATAGATTATGCCCAAGCATGTACAAAACTACCTGTAAGCAGTACCTATATATCCTGAAGCCCTTCTCCGATGTTGTAAAGCATAAGGAAAGGTTCACTCCAAATTAGGATCTCTACCACATGCTACCAAATGAGATTACTTAAGGTACATCTTCTACAACACCAATGTGCTGCTCAAATTTGTAGGACTACTATAAATCCGTTTTTGTATCAAAATCAATGAAACAAAATCGAGGTTCCGCGATTTTTGAAAACAAACCTTCAAACACAATCTGAAGGTAAACAAACCACGGAGGCGCTGTGCTGACTGTCCGGGGAGTGGGCGGCCAATGGCTGCGTTAGCGTCGGCCTCGGTGGCAGACATTGCCTTCTTTCCAGCTCCTATGTTGACCAGCACATTTAAGATCACCAATTAATGGTTCGAAGTTTCCAGCTCCTACAAACCAAAAGGTTAACGTTAGTTTACATTGCAAAGCTTCCTATGTAGGACATAATATTATGCATATGCCATCAGATAAAATGCAGGTAAGAACTAAATAATATCCACGTCCCGTAATAATGAAAATGGACATCAGTCTAACCAGTCTACCTGAAGCACGTCTAGAATTTGGGACACAAGCATTGACCTGGCAAGAGAAAATTGCACATACCACCAATGTTTGGTGTCAAAGTTGCATAGAACACGGAAACAAAACCATTTTTGCAGCCAACACCAGTTTTTTGTCTAATACGTTGCGGCTAGCCCAAAGAGTTGATTTATAGACTTAACCATGTCTGCCATGTAGTCGCATGACACATCATCGTATTTCTATACCATATATCACTATTTTATGACAGTTTTTTTTTATAAAAAAGGCATATGCAAAATATTTCAGGACCTATAGAAATATCTCTATACATGTGCTCGTTGAGGCTAGTATGAGTTTACAAGGTCCAAGTGACTTCAACTGCAGCTTAAGAAAACTAGTAGGTTTATTTGGTTTTATATTGGTCTATAAAAGTAAACCAAATTTGTGGCAGTATAAAAAAAAGAAGTAAATCTCTTGTTTTCTTTCAAATTTTATCTTTTTTGTGTAGCAAACTACAGTCTGCCTGAACTAGTCGAGAAATACATATATTTTGACTGAAATACGTTCCTGTCTTATTTATGTTTGTGATGTTCCCAGTCAAATGATAAATTTTTTAAAAAATTGATTTGCAAAGATGGAAATATAGCAAAATGTGCTAGTGGCTCCCGACAACGGTGAACTTGTATTTTCAAAAGAATATCAAGAAAATCTCACTTTTGTGTCCCAAAAGATTATGTCAAAAAGTATACATATTCATTTACAATTTTCCTATATACACAACCAGTTTCGATTGAAAATAAGTATTTTAAGCTACACAATGAGAATGAAGACAAAGTTGATTCTTTTAAAAAACGAAATAAAGCTACTAGCTTTTTTTAATCTACTGTTGACTTCATAGGGACCGTGTAAAAGTCATACGGCATCAACGAGCCCACCATGAATAGAGAGGTACATGTGGATGCTCAAATATTTTGCATGCATATTTTCTATTTTTCTATAAAATGTCGTAAAATGATGATATACGGTGCAGAAATACGATTTAGTGTCATGGATCCACATGATAGATACATGTTAAGGCTCTAAATCAACTCTTTGGGCTAGCTGCAACGTATCAGGCAAAAGGTTGGGGTTGGCTGCAAAAAGTGTTTTGTTTCTGTGTTCTATGCAATTTTGATACCAAACACTGGTGTTATGTGCAATTTTCTCACCTGGCAAGCACATGGATAAATAAAGAGTACGTGCTTTTGTGAATAGTGTCTGCCAGCCCAGCCTACTTTTCTCCGAGTAACCTGCCAGCATGCTTCGGTAGACGCGGAATTTCCGGCTGGGCATGCGTGTATCCAATGGTCAACAGTGTTCCAAGATGTGTGATAGACAGTTTTGCAATTCCATCCTGTACAAAGTACACAATCCGACCTCTATAGAGCCGATCAGGTCCTCTCCCTCCCGTCGCTCTCTCTCTCCTCTCCTCTGTCCTCCCGTCGCGTCCCCTCCCCCTCTGCTCAACATCCCGGGCGCCTCGTCCAGGACTAGTCAAGCTAGGCTCGGCGGCCAGGGCTACCTACTCCGCGTGGCGATGAGGCCGGCGGCCTCCCCACTCCCCAGGCCGACGATTGCTTTAGATCCGCGTCAGATCTGGGCAGAACGGCGGTAGGAAAGCTCCCTCCAGGTAGATCCACGAACTTGATCCTCCCCTCCCCTTTCCAACCACACCGGGGATCCACGGGCAGCCTCAGATTTGGAGGGCTTTTTTTTTTATTTCTTTGTGAAGATTTGATTCGATTTTTTTGCCCCAAAATCTGTAAATGATGTTCTTGGTCTGGCTGTTGTGCAATGGTTTTTTTTTTCTATTATGGATTTACTGGATTTGCTCATTAACGGAAATTTAATCTTGACTTTCATGAAGATGGATTTTTTATCCATGATTACAGAAAAGGGATTTATGCAATGAACTAACGTTCTAGAGACTAGGGATCATGCAACAAACACGCCACCAGGGATTAAACCTGGGCTGCATTTTGTTTCTATCATGCATTCCTGGAAAGCAAGATGCGTACCAAATATATAAGAAACAAGACTCTGGTTTTGTAAAAAGAAAAGGACCAAACATGTACAAATCGATTTAAAGTAGGACTAAATGGATGCCGGCCCTCTTAAAGAAGCGTGCGACATGACATGTCCTTGGAATTGAAACTTTGAAAGTGGCACGCACGACACCAGTGCCCGTAGAGTAGAGGTAGAGAGTATCAATACTCGCACGAGCAAAGGCAAAAAGGCTGCTTTGCACTTCCCTTGTGTCCTAGCACCGGCTCTGCCCGCTATCATCTTTGTATGCTTTGCACTTCCCTTGTGTCCTAGCACCGGCTCTGTGCGCTATCATCTTTGTATGCTTTGCACTTCCCTTGTGTCCTAGCACCGGCTCTGCGCGCTATCATCTTTGTATGCTTTGCATTTCCCTTGTGTCCTAGCACCGGCTCTGCCCGCTATCATCTTTGTATGCTTTGCACTTCCCTTGTGTCCTAGCACCGGCTCTGCGCGCTATCATCTTTGTATGCTTTGCACTTCCCTTGTGTCCTAGCACCGGCTCTGCGCGCTATCCATCTTTGTATGCTTTGCACTTCCCTTGTGTCCTAGCACCGCTCCCTCCCGCTTCTAAAATGAAGCTGGCGTTCGCCGTGCTCATTGCTGCTGCTGCTGCCGCGGCGCCGCCGCCGCCGCCTGTGCTGGTGCTGGAGCGCACGCTGCCGCTCACAGGCGTGCGGGTGGTGGAGCACCTCAGGAAGGCCGACGAGGCGCGGCTCAAGGGGCACGCCGTGGAGTACCAACTCGGCGGCATGCCTGGGTGAGACGCCTCAACTTATTTTTTCTCTCTTAGCAGCCGTAAGAATCGCTGGGGTTTTCCTAGCAGCAGTAGCTTGCATGCAAGACGTGTTGAGCTTGAGCAAATTTTTTTTTTCAACAATGATTGGTGTGAATCTGAGCACCAACTATGCTGTACTGCATATTGTTGTACTACTATGCCGATCTGGGGACTTTTTGTTCGAATAAATCTCAGCGCACTTCCATAGCTGCTGCAAGCTGATTCCGCTAGAGATATGGCGGTTTGACACTAATCTTAAAACTTCGCTAGTAGAGCCCGCTAACTACAGTTTGGTGCTAAATCTGGCCTTAATAGAAGGTCCAAATTTTGCTTCTGACGCGCACACCTCCTTCCTACTCGTTCCCCAACCCTTTCGCACTGTCAAAAAAAAAAAGGAACAGCGCAGAGATGGCGGCGGCTGCAGCTCCAGCTCCTCCCGGCCACGGTAGCGCGAGTCCCGGCAAACCCCCAGCTCGAATTCCTCCGGTCGCCCTCCTCCTCTGGCCACATCCTGCTCCTAGACCCCTTTGTTTTTCGTCTCCTTCTTTTGTTGCCTGAAAATAGAAGGTTAGGCCACAAAACACTCCAATTAGGCGGCTCGAATTTTACTTGGTACGATGTGTTCAGATAAAACAATACGCAGCCTGACAAAAGAAATATTCCTATATTTATCATGTCATTTTATATGTTACTTATATGCAGCTTGAGTAACCAATGGCGCTGAAACAAAGGGAATTCGGAAAACATTGATCCAGTACCTCTTATCTTGGTTTGTTTAGAACCTTGCATTAAAGGAGATCCCTATCGAAAATGCTCACATCAGACGCCACAGACCACTAGTGCAGTAATGAAACATAAATAATACAAAAACACTTCCACCCGGTAATGTACTGCCGTCGTGTCTGTGTGTATAAAGCATGGAGTGCCTGACCTTTGAGGCGGCAACTTAAAAAATGGGCGGCATGGAGCACATACGGTTTAGTCGGCCATATGCAGGGTAGCTTCTTTGGGTCGAGCAGAGCTACAAAGAAGCCGAACTTCAGGTTCAGATTTATGGTACACATGTCGACATAAGTGTTACCACTGTGACACATATACTTAGGTTGATTCTAAGCTCGTTACATAGAAAACTGGGTCCCCATGAAACGGTTGAATGCTGTATTCTTGTCAAATGAATTATCGATTTATTTCTCCAAACAATAATATATTTGAAAACTTATTTGTATAGAACACCTACTGTTTTGTGATCATTTTTCTGATGTTTATATCTTCAGGTTGTACACTATCCGTTTGAAATTGGGAACCCCATCGAAGGAGTACAATCTTCAGTTCGACACAGGGAGTGACTTAACATGGATTTCTTGCACCCATTGCACAGGTTGCCCAAGATCAAATGATCCCAATGTAAGGCAATCATTCTCAAATCTCTATTCCGTCCTCTAAGAAACAAAATTTTAAGAACATTGTGAAAAATCATGTTTCATTCTATTTCCAATTTTTTAGATCAAATTGAAGTCCTACAACCCAAACTCTTCTTCAACATCCTCAAGGATATCATGCTCGGACGATAGGTGTACAGCTGCCATTGAAACAGGGTTTGCAACCTGTAATACCTTGGACAACCAATGTAGCTACACTGAGACGTATGCTGATGGAAGTGCCACATCAGGCTTCTACACATTGGACACTCTGCATTTCCAAAAAGTTTTAGGAAATGAGAGGGTTGCTGATCCTTCAGCCTCTTTCTTTTTTGGGTACAGTTTCCTTCGAGTCCTATATCACATTTTATTTTGCCTCATATAGTGGAAACCTAACATTAGTAGATGTCAATAATAAATATATAGTCAATAACCTAGTAATTGATATTGTAATCCTACCTTTTGAATAGATGTAGCGAGTTACGGTCAGATCAAATGCAAACAGATGGGATCATTGGGTTTGGACAAAATGCAGTGTCTGCCATCTCACAACTGAACTCTCAAGGAGTATCCCCGAAGGTGTTCTCTCACTGCTTGAAAGGTTCAAAAGATGGCGGTGGTATTCTTGTTCTCGGTGAAATCTTGAAGCCAGGATTTGTGTCTACCCCACTTATTCCATCACAGTAAGTTTCTTTGGGATCAGTTACAGAATTTTAGAACCCAAATTATGCAACCCTTTATTCTGTTTCAATATCGTACCATTGTTCTCTGTTTGGCCGTAAGTACAGATAGACTCATGGTGGAATGTAATAATTGAACAATCCATTTTTTCCTTTGCTCAATAGTTTTTTTTATCTAGATTTATTATTCTTGTGGAAGCATAACTGCTTATTATTTGCATTTATTCACGCAATCTTCAATTTTCCAGTATGAAGTGTAATTTTTTTGTCAGTTGCAAAGTAAATGTTCTTTCTTTTTTTACAAACAAGAATATGACTCACCTATGTGGGCAGTGGGTAATAATATAGCTAACACTTATGTGCAGTAGAATGTGGAATCGCACATCTGAGTGAACTTCCCGAACTCTGTCTGTTAAACATTTTGCCATTAAATACAGGCCTCATTACAACGTGAATTTGAAGAGCATTGCTTTGAATGGAAAATTTATATCCATTGATTCTTCTTTGCTTACAAACATCAAATGCACAAGGAACCATTGTGGATTCAGGAACATCACTAGCATACCTTGCGGACGGATTGTATGATCTAGTTATCAGAGCGGTGAGTTCTTCATATGACACATTGTATTTTCCTATTTCATAACCAATAATTGATCAGCCTACATGAGTTATAGTGTTATTGTGCCACACATAGCCACAATGATTTGTATTTGTCTATTCGCAGATAAATGATTCTGTTTCTCAGTCTGTAAACCGTTCTGTCTTGAGTGGGAGCCAATGTTATTTTTCTTCCCTGAGGTTTTTTTTTTCTCACAAGGAATTAAATAGTTTATTTCCTCCAAAAATGTCGATTGCTAGAAAAACTAACGGTTTTTACTTCTCTACCAGGAATCTGTCAGTATTTCCGACAATCACACTATATTTTGAGGGTGGCGCGCCAATGACAGTGGAGCCAAAGGAGTATCTTTTGCCCAATGATCATTTTGTAAGTCCATAAAACTTCTAATGACACAGTTATTAAATTTATACACAATTCCAAATCTGGGTATCTATTTGTGGGGGAACTTGTGTTAAATTTAATTATAACATATTAATATTTGCAGGAAAACTATGACGTATTGTGCATTGCGTTTCAACCGAGCAAACGGCTCGAGAATTTCCAAAATATCACTATACTCGGAGGTTAGTCATCTACTCATCAACTAACTTAGCTTAACTCCATGCCTTCCTTTTGCCATTCATATTGTGCTAATCCAAACCTTATCTGACTAGATCTATTTTAACAATGAACTTGCAACTAATTACAGCAAATGACCCAATCATTGGATGTGCCTCTCTCAATCTGAAGGAGTTTTGTGGCTAACTAACGGATGTGTCTTACTGCAGACATTGTTTTACATGACAAAATTTTCGTGTATAACTTGGACAAGATGCGCATCAGCTGGTTAAACTATAATTGTAAGTGCACATTTCTCTCTATCATCCAAAATTTTCATAGCTGGTCCTGCTTCTTGGTAACCAATTTATTACAGGCTCCCTACTCAACACAAGCACCACGTTAGTTGTTAGTGAGTCCTCGGGACGCCATGCACCATTGTTCTACAACGGCTTTATGGCTATTAGCATCGTCGCCATCAGTGTTTTAAGAGTTCAACTTACCTCATAGGAGGTAAGAGGAATTTCTTATCCTAGTCGTCCTTTGAACATGGTAGTTTGGCAGTATGCTGCATGTAAATTGTTGCAAGTTATTGGTGGTCTTTAAAATGGAAGCTTTTAACGCATAAATTTACTTTTTTTTTCATTATTTCAAAAGTTGTAAATGCTACTAAAAGATAGAAAAGGTTTTTTTGTGTGCAAAGTCAACTAACTATATATATATATATATATATATATATACTTCTGCTTGCTCTCGAATATCATCCAAATTATTTTCCTTTCAATGTTTTGTTTCATGTTTACTAATTTAGAGATAACACTGTTTTTTCTGTCAAATACACTGCAACGAATAAATTTCAATGTTTTAACATACTGATTAAATCCAAGAATGGTATGACTGGATTGAAATATTGTATGTGGGTGCTTGAAAAAAATATGATGACTGTTTGTTTGCCTACTGCAACCAACCCAATGAACCTAGCCCATGTTCCCTATATGAATGTCTCAATACTCATTTCTTGGCTTTCATGGCCAAAGGTGACAAAGTCTGCTGACCAAACGCGGAGACAGATTACATGCTTTTTCATATTTTCACACCTTGCAGGAGAACATTCATATCTTCAATCATTCTGTTTCTTCAAGGATTGGGTGTTGACTGTTCTGCATGACCATCTTTTCTACAAATTTTCTCCCTTTTTTTGTATAGGTTGCTCCTGTAGCCAGGATGAAATGGATTGGAGCTGGCAAATGCCACAATGCCATCTCAGAATAAATTGCTAGTACTTATCCAGTGATAACATTGTTAGAATTCATAGCATGCTTAGGCTCTGTGTCCTTCCTTAGAATTTGTGAGCGTGCCCCATTCAGTTCGCTTTGTTACTGCAATCCGTATACGCACACTAATTTCCATGATGTAGCAGCATGATTAATTTGTAAGGCACCTGTATATTGGAGTACTAGAAAGTGACTGTTATTCTGCTCCCGGTGAGCCTTTTCTCATGGTGAGATGGAGGAATAGGGCTCAGCTCTGTTTTTTCTTCATGCTATATATATGTGAAACTACTAAATCCTCTATGAATCCTGGACTGTAATGATACGAAACTCATAGGTAACGCTTGAAATATATGGGACTGATGATATACTATTATCTGTCAATGAATATTGGATGAATTATTGGGAATGATTTGATACTTATGGTTAAACTTCAAAAGGATTTTAGCTCTAGGTATAAGCTATGAAAAAGCTGTAGTGAACGGTGAATGAAAAATGGGTTAACTTTTGTTGAATCAAGATGATCTTGACAATTTCGTGTGAAGAACACTATAGTTGCATCCAGGATTTGAAATCTGGGACGTAATTGTTGTCGATAGAAAATTGAAATTGTCATGTTAGAACATAAATGGAATTTGTAAAACCCTGAAACTATAGAGGCCAATGTGCGAATTATAATGGACTTAAAAATGATATGGGATAGCGGTGGGAGTGGCACTTTGCAAATATTTTGGCATCAATCTCAAAGCAATGGACGTCAGATTGTGCTAGGGCCCAACTTCCATGTGGTTTTGCATTTCTTTATCGGACTCTGAGACCTCCTTTCATGAAAGGCCTGATGGGCGAAGGCGTTTAAGCAAACACCTTGCGAGCAACATGATCGAGCAGAAGAGAACAGAACAGAACCGAAGAGCATGTGTGGGTGAGCACGTACAATCCTCGGTGGGGGAACGCCCCGGGCTTCAAGACTGAGACGACAGAAAAAAACAAGTTGGATGCAGTCGCAGTCAGAATCCTGAAAAACTTTTGTAGAACGTCCGGTCTTGATGATCTGGATTTAGGAGATGGATGTTTAAATGAAGTAGGAGATTGATTAGGTCATCTCCAGCTGTTGCGCCCCCCCCCCCCCCCCCAAGCCGGGGCGTTCTCCCGAGGATTGTACGTGCTCACCCCACATGCTCTTCGATTCTGTTATGTTCTCTTCTGCTCGATCATGTTGCTGGCAAGGTGTTTGCTTAAAACGCCTTCACCCATCTGGAATGCGGGAGGGGGGGGGGGGGGGGGGGGGGGGGGGGGGGGGGGGGCAGGCTTCCCAGTCGCCCCCCGAGCCCAAGTTTCGGCCCAAAAAAACTCGCGATTTGAAACTCGGCGCATTTTATTGATTTCACGCAAAGTTAATATAAATTTTGACGCAAATTTAAACTGAAACGCAAATTTAAACTAAAATAACCTAAACTATTTAAGTCCTAGGCGCGCATTGATGGCCTGGCTGTAGTCGTCGTCGTCGTCGTCCTCCGGGCCATCGCCGTCGCGCCTGCTCGGTCCCTGTCCGGGGTCGCCGCAGCTAGTGTTGCTCGGCGCCGCGCCGGAGTCGCCCCACCTGCTCACCGCGAGGGCTCGCAGGTACTCGGCTTCTTCGTCGGAGTCGGGGTCGAGCACGACGTAGGGGACGTCCCTCGTCGGCGGCGGGGGAGGAATGCGGCGGCGGGCCGCGTTGGCGGCAGCCTGGTCGCGAGCCGCCTTGTGCTGCTCGGCCTCAGCGAGCAGGCGGCGCTGGAGCTCCAGCTCCTCGGTGGTGCTTTCGCGCTGTCGCCGCGGACTGGAGCGTGTTGTGCGACAGCTCCTCGGCGACCTTCAGGTCAGGCCACTCCTCGTCGTCTTCGGGCGGACCGTGCGCTCGAAGCCGGCGTCCTGCCGCTGGCGTGGCTCGCCGATGCGCAGGGCGCCGCCGCTGCGACTGGGGACAGGTGCGCCGGAGTTTAGAAGGGGAGGGGTGAGAGGCAAGGAATGCGCACCGGAGGAGGACGACGTGGCCGACGACGAGCCGTCGCCCATCCGCCGCGCATTCCACGAGGAGTTCTGGCGAGGCGGCATTTCCAGTCGGGGCGCGTAGCCGCGTGGATGTAGTCCAGCACCCACTCGAGAGTGCGGTGCTGGCCTCCCCACCAGCGCATGCGCCCGTGGCCATTGGCGCGGCCCTCGACGGGCCGTTGTTGCCCTCGGAGGCGATCTCGGCGTCGCGGCGCCGCTGGAGTTCTTGCCACCAAAAGGCTTCTTGGCCGTGCGGCCTCCAATAGAGCCGCGCGGCCTCGTCCGCCGGCAGGCCTTGACGCACCTCGGCGATGGCCTGCCGGAACTCCGCGTCCGTTGATGGGATCAGAGACACGGGCACCCCGCCCGCGCTGAGGGTCCAGCGAGGCTCCCCGCCGGCAGAGCTCGGGAAGCGCATGTCCGGCGGGCAAGGGTAGCCCGCGCGGTACAGCGCCCACGCCTCATTCCGGCGAAGGTGGCGGCGGCGGCGCTATCGTAGTTCGCCATCTGCGTGGGAAGAGAGAGAGCAGGGGGAGAGAGGAGAGCGCCGAGGAAGGAGAGAGCAGCGAGGTGGAAGAATGGGGCGGGCGGCGGGGGCTTTTGTAGCCTGCGGGGAATTTACTGCGCGCGCATCCCCTCGTTGCCGCCCGCCACGCCATTACGCCGGCAGCCTTTGAACGGGCGCATGCACTAGGCGGCCGCCACGCCATAAACGTCGGCAGACTTTGACCGACGCGAGAGCCGAGAAGATGATCACGGGGGATTTCTTTTCCCGCGTTTTTTCGGCGCGTCACTGACAGAGCTGGCCCGCGCGTGCTGCCGCGCAGTTTCGCCCCACCAAGCTAGGGATGAAAATGGTACGGAAACTTTCCGACATTTCCGCGGGAAACGGAACGGAAAAATACGGAAACGGAAACGGAATTTTGCGGAACGGAAAACGGAAACAGAAACTTTTATGCGGAAACGGAAACGGAAACGGAACAGCGTATTCCGGCGGAACGACACGGAAAGGGAAATTCCGTTTCCGGCAATATGGAATTTTCTGTTTTTTACTGCATTGTGCTAGCGCAACCTTGGATGCCCAAAAGTTCTAGTCGGATATTTAGGCCCAACCCAAGATATGAAGCAACATTTCTAAAAAAATGTGAAGTGACCATTCTTAGGATACGTACTCACATGTCATCTCCCACTCGACATGTTCTTAGCTTGTCATTTCACTGCTGCACTAGGGTTGCGGCTGGTAGTACGAATTTTGATGTTGTCAAAGTTGATAAGCTATGCACACTATATTATATAATCATGATATCTGCTTTTATTTTTTTTGACAGGAATACGGCTCTTTATTGATCAAATAACATCAATACAAAGTTCGTCCCGGATAACCACCGGGAGATCAACTAAGGAATAAACACGAAAGTGAAGTTCACTACAACGAGCTAGTAGATGAGCCACTAAGTTCAGATTACGGCTTGCATGTTTGACAACACTCCCAGGAAAACCAGCGACCAGCGACTTAATGTCAGTCACTATTGCCAACATCCGATCGGTCACGCTCCAAAGAATTGATGCGTTGGATCAAGGAGAGGCAGTTGATATCACAACAATCTTCGTCAGACCCCTGGCTCGAGCTATCTCCAGCGCCTGCCTCAACGCCAACGCCTCGGCCAGTTCCGGATGGAAGGATCCAGCCATGCCACCATTGCAAGCAAACAGCAATGTACCAGAATGGTTGCGCACCGCCATCCCCCACCCCATCCTTTGTTCAGACGCAAAGACAGCAGCGTCCACGTTGATACAAATCATGTCCTCCGGTGGTGGTTCCCAATGTTGCCTGATAGAGGAAACACACAATTTTTCCGGTGGAGATTTGAAGCAGTGTGTGACGATATTGTCCACGTAAGTAGTGATCTTTCCTGCCACCCTCCTAGCGTGCAGGGTTTCTTTCCCATTCCTGGCATCATTTCTTGCCTCCCATATATGCCAGCAAGTCACCGCCATGGTTGTTGCTTGAACTGGGGTGGCTCGCTGCAGAAATTCGAAGATCCATTGCCTCATGTTACGCAGTGAGCTGGTGCCCAACTTAACCGGCAGGGTCTCATTGACTGCCTCCCAGATCGTCTTCGCAAACGGGCAGAGTAAGAAGAGATGCTCCACCCGTTCTTGTCTACTACAGAACACGCACCTATCATCCGCCGGAATACGCCGATGCTGTAGTTGGTAACCAGTCGGAAGGCAGTCATGTGCCATGCGCCAAAGCACAATCTTCATCTTCTCCGGGGATTTGATAGCCCACAAGGTCTTCCATTCCAGCTCTTGGGATCTCAGACTGGAGCTACCTCCTTGCCCCCGGTTTTCTGATGTGAGAAGAACTTTTCAGACCTAGCAAGGTTATAAGCCGATCTCACTGTATAATTGCCAAACCGTGCGTGCGGCCATGCGATGAAATCAGCACCTCCAAGTTTGCTAATTGGGACGCTACAGATGGACGATGTCATCTCTGCAGAGAAGAAGGTACGGATCATGTCAGGGTCCCACCTTTTCCCCTCCTCATCCATGAGCAAGCGGACGTTAGCATTTGCCGGAAGTGGAACAGTAGGTTTGAACGTGCCCGGTTTGAATCCTGGGAGCCAATAATCTGATAACACCCGGACCTTCTCACCGTTGCCAATACCCCATCTGATACCCTTCAACAATAATTCTCTCCCGAAAAGAATTGATCGCCAGGTAAACGAGGCAGACCTTGGTTTCTCGGCTGAAAGGAAGTCTGTATGTGGGAAGTAGCGACCTTTCAGGACACGCGCACACAGAGACTCCGGCTCGGACACCAGCCGCCAACATTGTTTACCGAGCATGGCTTGATTAAAACAGGACAAAGTCCTTGAAACCCATTCCGCCAAGAGATTTCGGGGCAGACATCCAGTCCCACGAACGCCAATGCATCTTTTTCTTGCCGTTCTCGAAACCCCACCAATGGTTGGCAACATGTGTTTTCATTGTATCACAAATCCCAACGGGCACCTGGAAACAACTCATAACATAGTTAGACAACGACTGAGTGACCGATTTTAGCATTGTTTCCTTGCCAGCTCTGGACATCGGTCTGTTGTCCCCAAGACACACTCCTCCACTCTGTCTGACAGGAAAGTGAAAGAAGTGGACATGGCCCTAGCAATTTCTGTGGGCTACCAAGGTAGGTATCCTGTAGGGCCTCATTACTAACCCCCAGGAAGGATTTTACTCTCTCCTTGACCGCAGCCTGGCATTTGCTGCCAAAGAAAATCGATCGACTTGTCCAGATTAACCTTCTGGCCCGAGGCCGAGAGTATTTTTCCAGTGCATCCTTCAGAGCAGCCACACTTCGATCATCACTACGCGCAAAGAAAATGCTGTCGTCTGCGAAGAGTAGGTGTGATATAGGGGGGCCATTCCTTCCATTGCGTAAACCCTGTAGCTCGCCGGCTCCCTCTTTCTTCTGCAGTAAACATGACAGTCCCTCTGTACATAGTAGGAATAAGTATGGGCTAATGGGATCACCTTGACGGATACCTCGTGACGGAACCACTGGTTGTGTAAGTTCGCCATTAACCTTGACGGCGTATCTGCTGTAGTCACACACCTCATAACCGAAGAAATCCATCCAGTATCAAAACCGAGCCTAGTGAGGCATCCATGGAGGTAGGCCCATTCGATACGATCATAGGCTTTCATCATATCTACCTTTAGGGCAAAGAAAGGGCTCTTATTGTTCTGCTTCCGAACTGTATGGAGACTCTCGAAAGCAATTAGAGCACTATCTGTGATCAGGCGTCCCGGTACGAAGGCACTTTGGAACTCGGAGATCACATTAGGCAAAAAGACCTTCAATCTATTAGAGAGAACCTTCGATGCAAGCTTATAGAGAACGTTGCAAAGGCTAATAGGTCGAAACTTGGTCAATTGTTTGGCTCTTGATACCTTTGGGATAAGGACTATTATCGAGTCACAGAAACCTAGGAATATCCGAACCATTGAGGAAGCCACGCACGGCGTCACAAATTTGATCTCCAATCAGAGGCCAGTGGGATTGATAGAATAGCGCTGGGAATCCGTCTGGCCCAGGTGCTTTCGTGGGTCCCATCTGAAACAACGCCGCTTTGATCTCCTCGTTGGTGTAGGGAGCACAAAGACTAGCATTCATCTGACCATCAACCTTCGCTGGAATAGCACTCAACACCGAATTCATAGAGATCGTAGGCTCAGATGAGAACAACTCTTCATAAAAACGGTGCACCATCATTTTGATCTCGCCTTGATCAGTACATGCAGACCCATCTTCTCGGAGCAAAGAACAAATCCGGTTGGTACGTTTCCGGGCTGAAGCACGAGCGTGGAAGAAAGCAGTGTTGCGATCCCCTTCTTTCAGCCATTCCACCCGAGACCTCTGTCGTGCCATGATCTCCTCTTGCTCGAAAAGCTCACATAACTGCTGTTCCACATGCTTCTCTTGTCTGATGGAATCCTCAGTCAACAACGAGGTACGGAGGTAACGCAGTTTTCTTTCTAACCTCTGAATTTTCTTTGGAATGGAACCGAAAGTCTCTCGGCTCCAAGACTGGAGGGAAAGACTAGTTCGTGTCAATGCATCCCAGGTGGATCTCAACGTACTCGGCCCATCAGCCGTGTTGGACCAGGCCCCTTCAACAGTAGCCGTATAAGACTCGGCCCGACGCCACATCGCTTCATACCTGAAGCCTGCTGCACATACGGCTGTGGCTGCATCATCGTTGAATCCAACTGTACCAGCACAGCATAATGATCCGATGAGGTAGTTATTAAGTTTTCCACTTGGCATCCGTCAAAGCGGGACATGAATGCATTCGTGGCCACAGCCCTGTCCAGCCGCACCCTCACATTGCACTGCGCATCCTGCCTATTTGTCCAAGTGTACTTGGGCCCCGAGTAGCCAAGGTCATGGAGATCACAGTCCTCCAAACAGCTGCGGAATTGTGCCATCTGATGCTCAGATCGATTCCCAGCACCATAGTGTTCATCATGAGTCAACACCTCATTGAAATCCCCGCAGCACAGCCACGGTTCGCCCCCTCCCGACGAACACGCCGGAGAAGGTCCCAGAAGACATGCCGCTGCTCACGCCGCGGCTCGCCATAAACATAGGTCGCATGCCATGGTTCAGCGTCCTCCATCGTCATAGTCACATCGATGCAATGTGAGTTGAAACCCCGAAGAGACACTGAGTACGGTTGCTTCCAAAAGAGCGCAAGGCCTCCACTCCGGCCTACGCAACTGACAGCAAAGGAACCCGTATAGCCCAAGGACCACATGAACCTCTTCGCTTTCTCGTCCCCCATCTTTGTTTCGGACAGGAAGACAAGGGATGGTCTGTATTTCTTCACTAGATAGCGAAGTTCCCCACTGTCGCGTCAGACCCCAATCCGCGACAGTTCCATATCAGGAGACTCATTGCGTTTGGCGGGGCTGCGCCGCAGCCTCCGCCTGATCCGCCGATCTTGTTGGTGTGACACGACTCTTCTTATGGGAATCAGAACTGTGATCTTCCTCCTCCACGGTTGTTGGATTTACTTTTCCCCACCACTAGAGCAAGCTCACTGACCCCCTCATTGTCATTGATCAGCAGTTCACTCGCCTGCTGGTTTTTGGTTGCCTTCCGCTTCTGACCTGCTGTGGTGGTTGAAGCATTCTTGGACGGGAATAGGGCGCGCTCCGTGGGCTCGGACCTGCCACGTCCACGGCCTCGCTGGCTTCTTCCCTTCCCTCGACCTCCTGCACGACCCCTTTCAACGGCGAAGAGACCTCATGCTCCTCAGTTGGGGCGCGTGTAGGGCGTGTAGAAGTGCCACGGCCCTTCCCATCATTTGCCGAGGCCCCATCAGCTGAGTCCTTGGTCCCTGGCATAAACTGATCACCGCCAGCTGACGTTGCATTGGACCCAGACCTTGAGCCTACCGTCTTGCGGTTGCTGTACTCCATGGGAGACATCCGTTTCAGACTGTACGGGAACTCACCGTTTTCATCTCGATCTGCGGGGTCGGGGCAGCCCAGATAGGAGTGTCCCAGAAGTCCGCAGGAGAAACAGTATACGGTATCCTCTCATACTGCACTTCATACCTGGTTGTTGTTTGGAGTCTGCTCGAGAAGATCGTAACAAAACGAGGCAATGGTGCATGTACATTCACCTCCACCCTGAGGCGCATGAAGCCACCCCAACATCTACCAGCTCATCGGCCTCGATCCTCTTCACAATGCCGATGGGCTTAGCAATCTCCTGTCCTCTGTCCATGTTCATCAACGGGGAGGAAGGGACAAAATCCTTGCCCAGATGGCCAGGCGATCGAACGTGATCTGGTGCGGTACCACGTCGACGTCGTAATCCTTGATCAAGACGGCATGGCGTCCCACCGTCCATGGCGAGCCCTCGACCACCCGCTCACGATCGGCTCTGAGGCCAAATTCGGCGGTGAACATATTATCGCCCGCCGGGTTGAGGACCAATCCTCGAGGATTGCCCCACGCTGCCCTGAGGGCTGATCTGATCGTGTTGATATGCAGCACATTGGGCGAGAGGACCTTGCCCACAAACGCCCGATCCGGGTCAATCAGCCCAAGATCATCCGCATCATCCACGATAACTGCAGTCGTCTCCGCTGCAGTAAGGCGCAGTCGCGCCATCATCGCTTCCACCTTGTCACCGGATTTTGAGGATCCGGCCTCACCCGTCGCCGCCGCGGTCTCATCCGCCTTGCCTTTCTCCGGAAGCTGCCGTCCGGCGCCTTCCGTTTCCGGGCTCTTATCCGCCGCCGCCGCTATCGCCTCCTGTGCCACCGTCGCCGCCCAGCTCTCCTTCCCCGCCATCGCTAGATCGACCAGGCACCAGGCCAAGGGTGGGCAGTTCCACCAGGGAACCCTTGTTCACCCGAACCTGACTGCCAGCCGATCGGCAACAATGCGCAGGGAGACGGAGGATCAGTGCGCGAGCTATTAGCCGGAGAATTGGAGAGGATGCGATCAGATCGCGCCCTCAATGGAGTTCTAGCCCTAGGAGTCGCGAGTCGCGAGAGCGCCAGGAAACCCTAGGAGGCTTTTATTTGATTTCATATTAGCAAATTGACAATATAATCAATTTTGTTGAGGTTTCCTACATGATTCAAGGTGTCTCTTGGTTCCAGCAAACATCCATTTTAAGTTCCGTGTCCGTGTCGTATTCGTTCTGTATCTGCTTCCGATAATATCTGTTTTCGTATTTGTTTCCGGTGTCTCTGTATTCGTTTCTGTTTCCGCACAAAAATGTGAAAACAAATGTGGCACCACTCAGTTCCGTTCGTATCCGCTCCGTTTTCATCCCTGCACCAAGCCGAACCCAACGGGCTGGGTTTGGCCTGGGTGCCGCGGCACGAAATAGCGCCGAAACGGCGCTATTTGGGCTTCTGGGGGGGCGACTGGTGAGGAAACGGCGTTATTTGCTGCTTCCGGCGCTAAAAATGCCGCCTATGGGGGCTCGGGGGGGGGGGGCGACTGGATATGCCCTTACTACCTGAGAACTCAACGAGCAGGAGGAAAGGGTCCAGGTTCTGGAGTAACCATGACAGCAACTATTTCCACTCACGACCGGACAACAACCATGACATGTCCGCGCCGCGGCGCTCGGCAACAACGTGAATTTGGCATCTCCCTGCATCGACTGATCGGCGGCACGACCTACTTCTCACTGCTTATGGACGACGCCGTGCGTGCTCAAAAACAGTTAAAGGTCGGCGTCAACTAACACGCGGTGGTGAGATCACGGTTACTCGAGCATCCAAGTCGCCACGTGTGGCCAGCTTTCTACCACTACCAGGCGCCGCAGAGCACGGTCATGGACAAGCAGAGTAGTAGTCTTGGGGTGGAGGCGGCGACAGGGGCGTGCCGCCAATGGTGGATCTTCCCACTGTTGCCAGTGGTATGAAAAAGGTGCAAAACGGGTCCTCTCAATTCGTCAAAATGTATTCAAAACATGTATTTTTGGCTTAAACTAGAAAGGCTATTAAAACCGGTTTTTTCTGGAAATCCTACTAAAGTTAAAACTCATTCTTTGTAAAAACTGATCTCTAACCCTATCCAAAGTGAAAGTAAAGTATGGACACCTAGAGGGGGGCTGAATAGATGCTACGACAAATTTTAATTTTTCTTTCGGTTTAGGCTTGACACAAAGGTAAATTCTCTAAATAGTGCAACTAGGGTGAATTTACCTATATGACAAGGATAGCAATAAATGCAACTAGTACAATAATAATGCAACAAGTATAACAATTAATGCAACAAGTACAACAAGTAAGGATAAGGGAACGAGGTAACCGATGGGGGACGCGGAGACATGATATATTCCCGAGTTCCTCCTTGTTAAGAGAGTACGTCTTGTTGGAGGGGTGTGAGCTCGCCACGAAGGCTTACTCAACGCCACTAAGGCCTCACCCTCTTCTCCGATGAACTTCCGCCACAAAGGCCTAGTTCACCTTCCACTATTGAACCCCTTTGAGGCGGGGATCGAGTCCTTTACAAACAAGTTTGGGGCACACACCCACAACTTAATTGGGGGCTCCCAACACTCACAAATCACCAAGAGTAGCAAGAAGCCTAGGTTCTCCACAAGAGGAACCCTAGGCAAAGATCCCTCAAGCAAAATAGAGGGGAAATGTAATCCGGTTGGTGAAGACGTAGATCGGGGCCTTCTCCTTCAATCCTCCAAACATCAAGGCTTTTGGGTGGTTGGATTGGGAGATCTAGCAAGATGGGGGAGCTCCAACAATGGTGACTTTAATTCTGGACGAGCTAGCTGGAGGTAGGTGGAGGGGAGGGGGTATTTATACCCCTCATAAAGTCTAAGAGCCGTTGGAGCAGATGTGACGATTTCACACAGACTCTGGAGTAAAGGCCGGAGACTCCGGTCTGGTCCGGAGACTTCGGACAGTCTCGGTGTCCCTCCGGACAGGATGCAGTACGCGACACCAGCTTGGCACACTTGAGTTTCTTCAGTCAGTACGGAGACTCCGGTCAGGGGACCGGAGACTCCGGTCTTGGCGCTGCGGAAGGCACAGAGGTTGTCTGGGGTCGAGCGAAATAATTGATTCCACACACACTGGAGACTCCGGTAAGTATCCGGTAAGTCTCCGGTGCGGGTACAGTACGCGACACCATCTTTTCCTTAGCGATTCTTGAGAGAACCTCCACACCGGAGACTCCGGACAGTCTCCGGTAACTCTCCGGTGTGGGTGTAGTGCGCGACACCACCTGGTCCAGAGGAAATGCGTGGGAGAAATCTCCACACCGGAGACTCCGGTCTGGGAGACCGGAGACTCCGGCCTGGAGAAAAATCCAGCAACCAGAGACTTGAAGGCTTGCTCCTTTTTGTACCAACACACCACCATAACAAATAAGTTGGATTAACCCTGAAATACATCAACACCTTTTAGCAGTACATGTGTTGTTAACAAACACCAAAACAAGATGATTTAAGCGCGTTTGCACTTTCAATCTCCCCCTTTTTGGTGTTTGATGACAACACGCATATTTTTGCAATAAAATCACAGCTAAGCTATGTTTGTAAAAGATAGAGCACTCACAAAGTGAGCTCCCCCTATATTTTACAAACAAAGCCCTTCTAGAGCAAACATTAGTGAACAATAATACAAGCACGTAGAGACAATAGATAAAGCACAATGAATAATAATAATAAAGGATAGCTTCACCACGAGGTCTCACACATAAAACACAACCATTGTTCACTAAAAAAGAAAAGCGACTAAGATAACGGAACACAAGCCATAAAAGGCAAATCAAGTTCAAGGACTTGTGTTCCGAAGCAAATAAAGCAAAGCAACCCATGCAAAGTGGAGAAGACAAAGCTTCTTCCCCCTTTGGCATCGAGACACCAAAAGGGGCAAAGAGCACACGGTCCAAGGGCTCAGCCATCATCCTCGTAGTCATCGTCGTCCTCATCCACCGGGTCCGTGGCCGCGTCACTTACATCATCATCATCATCTCCAGCTCCCTCATCATCATCCTCAGCACCAGAACCAGTGTTGAAGAAATCAAGGTCCTCATCCTCATCCTCATGCTCAGGCTGATCATCAACATGTTCTTCCTCAATCTCAGGAGTCCTAGCACGGTAGGTCGAGGAAGAAGGAGCCGAGGTGACATCCTCAAAGTCACCCCACGGAAACTGATCAGTGTTCCACCCCTCATATGACATAGTCACAGAAGCGGTGGGAGGAGTGGGTGGAGTAGTGGGAGGAGTACCCATAGGAGGAGTAGCTACAAGACCCGCATGGTCAGGCAGCTTGGAGATCATCTTCTTCAGCTCACGTCTCTCCTTATAGGCCGCATGGTTCTCCTTGTGCACTTCCACAGTCATGCACAAAATGTTGCGCTGGAACAAGAGAGCTTCTTCATTTCTTCCTGAGTCTCCTCCCTGCTAGAGCGGCGAGAGGGAGGATCAGCATTCTTCCTCCTAGAGCGAGGAGGCGCCTCAGCGTCCCCCATGGGAGTGTCATCATCAGGAAGGTGGGAGGACAGAATCTGGAGAGAGCCCACAGGGTGCACAGTCTCGGTAGCCAAGCCAGGAAGCTGATCAAGTATGAGTTTCATCACATAAGAAGCATACACGGGCACTTTCTTGATCTCGATCATAGCTGAGTATATCTCCTCCTTGATGAAGTGCATAACATCAATCTCGAAACCCTCTCCATCAGGGCCAGCAAGGTGACACTGGAAGTCCTGGTAGAGAAGGTTCACAAGTCCACCACGAATAGCATCTACATTCCCGACCTTGGGAGCAATGTTGCAGCGAAAGAGGCGAAGACAGATGTTGTATACCCTCCTCAGATCCTTTGCAGTGCTGGTGCTGGAAATCTTCTCATACATCGGAGCCATGCGCTTCTTGTCATAAGCCACTCCGTGAACGTGCATGCGATGACCACTCCCTTCTCCCAAGGGTAATCAAGAAGCTCAGCAAACCGTCTCATAGAAGACTCACACTCAACAGTCCCAGACATCCATCTCATAGTGACATCTTCATTATCATCAAAGGTGACAGTGGCAAAGAACTGCTGAATGATAGGGGGGTTGTAGTTCTGCTGAATGCCCACAAGATGCTCAAGGCCCAGATTCCTCGTGATCCAGACAGCCTCCTCAAAGTACTGAGAGCTGCCAAGAGCCTCTAAGTCAAGGACTTTCCGTGGACACACAGGCTGCCTGAAACAGGTGTATATCTCCTCCATGATCAACTCAGACTCCCTCCTCCAATAATAAGCAGAATCAACAGTGCGATCCCTGGAGAAGAAGGGACGAGCCCGCATGATCCTGTACTCCTTCTTGCTCATGGAGGCCACAGAGGAGATAGCATCAAATCTGGCCTTCTTTGCTGCTTCAGCGTTCATCCTGCTCTCATGCTTCTTCTTCTGACGCCTCTCACCCTCAAAGGCACTCCTCTGACCATATCGACCGGTTTCTTCATCAGTGACAAGGTAGTTGCGGGAGTGAGGACGGGGACCACGCTGGGCTTTGGACTTCACCCTTTTTCCTGAAAGCATACACAAAAACAGAGAACACAACACCAGAGAAAACAAAATGAGCAATCATGTCCAAAAATGGTGCAGGAACAAGACAGAAGCAACAGAAGACATTTCTGGAAGATCCACACCGGAGTCTTCGGTCTGGCACACCGGAGTCTCCGGACTGGTTGACAGCAGCAAGCATGGATCTAACACAAATGTTCTACAGGAGATTCTAACAGTTCCTACACGAGTTTAACTAGCCAAGGTGATGCTACCAACAGCATATGCAACTTCTCCAAAAAAAAAAATTCCTAGATTTTTTAGGTCTAGATCAAAAAAGCAAAAACGAGGAGGAGAAGTTATACCCTTGTCGCCATGGCCGGTCATTGTGCCTCCACGGATGGTAGATGCAAGGGGAGGCGGGGGGTGAACGGTTCCCGGTGGTGGAAAACGGCCGGGGAGGGCTCCTGGCGGCGGAGGCGCAGCAAGACTATGGGGGGGGGGGGGGGGGCGTGGGGGAAGTGGGGAATGAAACCCTAACTTCCCTCAGCCCCAGTTTTTATACTGCCAGCCGCACACCGGAGTCTCTGGTCTTAACACCGGAGTCTCTGGTATGGTAGACCGGAATCTCCGGACTTTCGCCAGCAAAACTCCCCAAAGAGGACATGAAGTGCACAAACTAGAAATTGTTTTAGGAAATGGGTTTTTGGCAAGGAAAGATAGGAGCAACAACAGGGAGGGAACTTGTACTCAAGAACACCGAGAAAAACACAAAAAAAAATATTGAGTACATCCCTCACAAAACAAAATGCCAAAAACCCGCAAATAAGAACCATCTCTTCAAGGAAGAGGTTGGTGGCCTAGGCCACCATGTAAGAGTTCATGGTATGCAACCGCGAAGATATATCTTGGGGGCATTGCCATTACTCAACATTGAAGCTCACAATTCAACATTAGAAAAAGAGAGATCACAATGAATTTTTTCTTGGGCATAATGGGGGGAGGGAGAACCCAATGTGTTAGGATAACACTCCCCCTATGTCCATGCCTACATCTAAACTCGAACACGTTTCATCTATAGGGGTGTGTGCAATATCTTCAAGTCAAACTCCTTGAATCAATCGCATTTAGTTCATTCCTCAAGAACAAGAATCTTGCATGATCAAGTGGCTTCGTGAAAATATCCGCGAGATTGTACTTGGTGGGCACATAAGATAGTGCAATATCTCCTCTTGCCACATGATCACGGATGAAGTGGTGGCGAATCTCAATGTGCTTCGTTCTTGTATGTTGCACCGGATTGTATGCAATCTTGATGGCACTTTCATTGTCACACAAAAGAGGCACTTTATCCAAATGAACTCCATATTCCTTGAGAGTTTGCCTCATCCATAACAATTGAGTGCATGCACTTGCGGCGGCAACATACTCGGCTTCGGCGGTGGAAAAAGATATGCAATTTCGCTTCTTGGAGGACCAACTCACAAGGGACCTACCAAGAAATTGGCAAGCCCCGGAAGTTGACTTCCTATCATCTTGATCACCCGCCCAATCGGAATCCGTATAGCCATTTAGAGAAAATTGTGCCCCTTTGGGTACCACAAACCAAATCTTGGGGTATGAACTAAATAACGAAAGATTCTATGAACCGCCACTAAGTGGAAATCCTTAGGGGCCGCTTGATACCTTGCACACACACCTACACTCAAAACGATATCGGGTCTAGATGCAGAAAGATAGAGCAAAGAACCGATCATAGAACGATAAAGCTTTTGATCCACATCCTTACTCCCCTTTGGATTGTGTGATAGGTGGCACTTGACTTGCATAGAGTGGTTTAGATCTTTGCATCTTGGAAGTTAAACCTCTTGATCATGTCTTGGTAGACTTGGCTTGAGAAATGAAAGTCCACGGGCCAATTGCTTGATCTCAAAGCCAAGGAAGAATTTAAGCTCTCCCATCATAGACATCTCAAACATGTCAGTCATAAGCTTAGAGAACTCACTATTGAAAGCTTGGTTAGTTGATCCAAAGATAATATCGTCCACATAGAGTTGGCATATGAAAAGCTCTCCTTTTACTCTCTTGGTGAAGAGAGTGGGGTCGATCTTCCCAACTTCGAAACCACGGTCATCTAACAATTCTCTAAGGTGCTCGTACCAAGCACGAGGTGCTTGTTTGAGACCATAGAGAGCTTTGTCAAGTTTGTAGACATGGTTAGGAAAGTTGAGATTCTCGAACCCAGGAGGTTGCTTCACATATACCTCCTCTTTTAGGACCATTCAAGAAAGCACTTTTCACATCCATTTGTTGCAACTTGAAATTGTGAGAAGAAGCATAAGCAAGGAGGATACGGATGGACTCAAGACGAGCCACGAGTGCGTAGGTTTCATCAAAGTCGATGCCTTCAACTTGAGTGTAGCCTTGAGCAACCAAGCGAGCCTTGTTCCTTATGACTATGCCATGTTCATCTTGCTTGTTCTTGAAAATCCACTTCGTGCCAATAACATTGTGGCAATCCTTTGGCTTCTCAACCAATCTCCAAACCTTGTTGCGCTCAAAGTTATTGAGCTCATCATGCATTGCTTCAACCCAATCGGAGTCCTCAAGAGCTTCATATACCTTCTTCGGTTCCACCATAGAGATATGAGCTTGATACTCACAAAAGTTTGCCAATTGCTTTCTTGTGGATCTTCTAGTTTGAACATCCTCCAAGACCTTGTCGTCTTGGGCATCAATTTGCTTCAAAGATCTTCTTATCCTTTTGATACGACGGGCTTCGATCTCCTCATTATTGCGAGGGGGATCACTTGATCATCTTGATCATTTGGGTCCCCATCTTGACCAACTTGGCCTTGATCATCAGCATCATCAACCTCAACAATAATGTCTTCAACATTTGCTTCAACTTGAGGAGAGGATGAAGAGGATGGTTGATCTTGGCCTTGATCTTGACTCGCATTAGTGAGAGGAGTGGGTACGACTTGCGGAGTCACTTGGTCAATGAGAGGAGGGTCTTGAACATGTTCTTGGTTAGGTGTAATAGTTGGCTCCTTGGCTTGTTCTTCTATTGTAGAGAAGGGCTCCACTTGTGTAGAGCATAGTCCTTCTCGAGTCGCCATAAGGTGTCCCTCAATGGGGCGGAAAAATCCCACACCCATCCTTCCTATGGCTTCTTGGGGTATTTCAACATCTACATTAGAAACATGATATTGCGCCACTTGGGAGCCATCATTTTCCTCAAAAACCACACTACAAGATTCTATGACAATCCGAGAAGTATTGTCATAGACTCTATAGTGTGGGATTCGGCACCGTAACCAACAAATATACCCTCAATAGTTTTGGATTGAAATTTAGACAACCTAACACCCTTGATCAAATAGAAACACTTACAACCGAATACACGGAGGTAGGAGACGTTGGGCTTGTTGCCGGTGAGGATTTCATATGGGGTCTTGTCTAAGCCTTTGCGGATGTAGATGCGGCTGGAGGTGTGTGTAACACCCGGGGGTTTTACCAATTAGAAATTGATTGTTTTCTTTTTTTTCCGCATCATGTCATCATGCATAGCATTGCATTTTTTTCTAACCCTAAAAATTATTTGTTTCTAAACCCTATTTTTTATTGCTATAACAATCCTCTCCCTTTTGTTTTAGCAAAACCTTATTTGTCTTTTTTTTCACTCAAGAAATGTAATAACAAAAGGTTTTAAGATAAGAGATATAAAAAATAATGTTTTGGGGTGGCAGGCAAGCCCATCACCGAAGCCATCTTCCAGCCCATCACGACCAAGTCCTCTCTGCCTCGAGCCCACTTTCCCCTTCTCCCTCGTACGGACAGGCACGCACGCAGGAGGCGTTTCTCCTGTCCCTTTCACCAGCACCTCCTCCACCATGGTCCCCTCCCTCTTCTTTATCTACGTCCCCTCCTACAAGCCAGCAAACCCTAGCCCCTCTCCTCCCCATCCGCCGCCGCCACTAGGCCCTCTGCTTCTTTCTCCTCTGTCTTCTTCTCCTTTTCCCTGAATTTCGTTCTGAACCGGGAGAGAGCCTCCATGGCCGAACTTTGGAACTCCAAGGACCGTCGCCATGGTCATCGAGAAGGAGGTACGAGGCTGGGAATGGAACCGCCGCACCCTCCCCTTCGTCATCGCAGAAGCTCGAGGTCCGGAGCTTCCCGGATCCTCGGCGCCGTCGAGATCTTCCCGACTAGGACCCTCCGCCTTGCTCGCCTACATCATCTGCAACCGGTCACCGTGAGCCTTCCCCGAGCCCGTCCCTTCAACCGGCGACCTAAAGGTGAGCCTCCACCTCTGGGACCTTTCCCTAACCCCTCCCCATGCTCTGGAGCGGAGCCTTCGAGCGCCGCCTGCTGTAGTTCGCCGCCGGCCTGACTTGGTCGCCGTCGCGCTGTCTGAAATTTTCGTGTTTGAAAATTCAGTTAACTGCGTTGTGTCGCCTCTTATTCCGTCAGATCCGTATAATATCACAAAGCGCACCACAACCCAGTGGCGAAGGACTTGATCTGCTCCCTAGACACCCAGGTTCGAACCCCGTCGGAGGCATTGCCTCCTCTTTATTTTTCCATTTACCGCGCGTAGCCGGGTCCCAACTGTCGGTGACCCTAGTGGCCAGCGTGGATTCCCCCGCCTCGTCAGCGCCGCGTGGCGCTAGGGCCCGCGGGTCAGCCTCTCTGGCTGGCTGCCTTGTGGTGAAAGAAGACCCAGATCCAGATCTGGATCCGGAATCTTGCACCCAGGCCCCTAGCCTTCTACTTTTTGTACCGGAGCCCTTCCACACACTGTTTCCACCACCAATAGGTCCCTGCAATCTTTAAAACTTTCTGAAAATCACAGAATGACCCCTAATTTTCAAATTCAAATATCTTTAACATATTAAATCCAAATTTAATAAATAAAATATGTTTTACATTCAAAATTTCCTAAACTTTTCAAATATGCAATTTTTTTAATGTTTTGATCAATTAAAATTTGTGCAATTTTCTGTACTTTATTCAATTCATTTAAAATTGCATAATCATAACTAATTCAAATTAAATTCAAATTCAATGTGTAAAATATGTTTTCCAACCAGAAAAGTGCAAGGAATATGAATATGCCATCCATGCTCATGTTTGCATCTTGTATTGTGCATTTTAGCCTGTGTTATGCCTGTCAACTAAATAACAACATATAGAATGTGTTGGGGTATTACCTAAATATTGCCCTATTCTATTTAATATTGTTTAGCGCACCTACTTACTGTTTTGCATGTTAATCAACATTTAATATAATGGTTAGATAAACAACTTAAACCATAATTATTTGTCCGGACTCCGGCTCCGATTAAATTGTCTAAATTGCATTTTGCGTTGCATCTCGCATGTCATGCATATAAAAATAGGATCATGCTGGATCTTTTGCCGTAGAAGTAATTGATGCATCCATTGATTCTTTTAGTGCTTTGCTTCTTCGCGGATAGGACGTTGAGATGATGTGAGCACCGACAAGTTCTTCGGATATACCTCTACTTGCTGGATCTCAGACAAGTATACTCACTTGCTACCTATGTTGCCTTTCCTCACTTGTTACCGATTCTTTCCGTTTTCTTTATGCTAGCCTAGTATTTTCGATGCTTGTGTTCCGATTCCATCACATGTTTACCCTGCTGCCACGATATTGCCTTACCTCCACACCTATAACCCTGTTGTTTGTTGGCCTGTGTCGTACTAGCATGCTTAGGTTTGTTTGCGCTCTAGTCCTGTTGTCCTTTGTTCTATCACCTGTTTAGTTGATAGTTGGGCTTGTCTTAATCAACAACATGTTAATGTTTTGGGTAATAATAATTTGATGATAAGGCACCGGCAGGAGGCCCGGCGTGGTTTTGAGGCTGCTAGTGTCGAACTTAATTAGGAAAAGGGTCTTGTCCTCCGATCCATGATGAGCGCGCTAACCGCATTTGGGAAGCGTGTATGGGCACCCCCCGCAACTTTGATTCGATTCGCATCTCGTCCAAATCGCCACACTTAGTTCGGGTTTTCCATTTGCCGCATACATATGCAGGTGCGAACCCTTGGCGCCAGGGTGGATCTTTTGTAGTCGGCATTTAGGGAGACACGTTCTTAGAGTGCTATGAGGGTCCCCTTTTCTTCGTGGGGCTTGATTAGTCGTGCGCTCAATTGCACGTGGTTCTTTGGACTTGATGCGAAGAAGAGTTGGGTTGTGTTGAGTGCCTCGCTTGGTGGAAGTGCATTTCCATCTGGCGGATCATTCTTACGTGTACGACCAAATTGGTGCATCCCTGCAGGGTTAATCTTCTCGAGATGCCGTGTTGTCCGCGGTTATGGATGACTTGGTGAAAGTGCTGGCTAACAAGTACTCAGACAACTTACACTTAACGATGATAACTTGACTAGTAATATAGATTACCTCCACCATGAAAATGAATGTCACCTTAATCAACAATGTGAGTTTCCTTGGGTTGCTTCCTTAGTAGGGGGTAACACTGGATGGGTATTGTTTGGTGAGTAGTTATAGTTGGTTTTGTCGCGCTATCTTATCACTTTCTTTTAGCCGGATGTTGTAGCGCGTCTCTGTAGTTAGTTAGTGCAGCCCGCTGCCGCTTCGTTGCAATAATCCCTTCCTTTCCGTTGTACCCAAAGTATTTGTATCTTGTGATGATTGGTTACGCTGGTATCTTGTGAGTATGGTTTATCCACTTGCCAGTACTTAATAGTACTGACCCACGAATCCATTTCGTGGCTGCATATTCCACATTGCAGTCAACAGGTTTGAAGTCTGACGACGTTAGCTTGGGAATCCTCCGGCTTGGCCTGGGCAGGGATTGGACGCCATCGGTTATCTTCAGGACTCTTAGTCCAATTTGTATCTTGTCCGTAGTCGGACACTATGTTGTTTCTTCCGCTGTCATTTGGATCTTTGTATTGTATCAGTTGTATCCTTGACTCGTTTGAGTCGTCTTGTATATACCTCCTCTGTTGTTGTTGTGGATTATTCGTGAACTGTTGTAATGTTATCACAAGTGGCAACCTGGAATCGGTTATTATGTGGATTTTGGCGGAAATGCTGAAATCTGCAGAGTGCCCGATCCCGGGGCGTCACAGTGTGGCATGCGGTGGATATGGCCTCGGCCCATAAATATTGGGGAGATGTGTACTCCGCCAACATAGTCCTAGCCATATCCAAGAGAGTGCGATTCTTCCTTTCGGCAACACCATTTTGTTGAGGAGTATAAGTGGCGGAGTATTGATGACGAATGCCTTCTTCACTAAGGAATTCATTCAACGTATAGTTCTTGAACTCCGAACCATTATCACTCCTAATAGCCATGATTTGCACATTGTGTTGACGTTGCACTTGGTTGGTGAAGTCGATGATGGTTTGTTGAGTCTCACTCTTGCACTTGAAGAAATATACCCAAGTGTAATAGTCATCGACAATCACCAAGCAATATTTCTTGCCTCGGGCACGGCACCAAAGAGATCAACATGGAGAAGCTCCAAGATCCTCTTTGATGAAATAATAGTCTTGGGTTTGTGCACCATGTCATGCATCTTCCCTTCAACACATGACCTACAAACGCGATCCTTTGAAAAAGAAACATTTTCTCTTAGTCCGACAATAAGGCCACCTTTGTGAAGACTTTGCAAAGTTCTCATGTTGACATGGGACAAGCGGCGATGCCACAACCATCCCACGTACGCCTTCCCAAAAAGACACATTGCTTGAGAGTTGGTTTACTTCGAAAAGTCCACCACGAACAACTCATTTTCAACATGTCCCACGTGAGCGACGTCAAGAGTCTTGCTCCTCAAAAGGACCACAATATCACCATCGAAAAAGACGGAAAAACCCATCTTTCCAAGAGAGCGGACGGAAAGGAAATTGTAACCAAGGGATTCGACAAGCATGACGTTCACGATGGTGATATCGGGAGCCACCCCAACCTTGCCAAACCCGGATACCTTAGACTTGGACGAGTCACCATAAGTGACGGTTGCTTGAATGTCATTTGGTCGCAACTCCGTCACTAGTTCTTTGCTTCCGGTTATATGATTAGTGCATCCACTATCAAGAATCCATTTAGTCCCACCGGAAGCATAGTCCTGCAAGAGATCATTGACTAGAGTTAGGACCCGTGAAGGGTCCCTTCATGTTAGCAACAAGGGTCTTTGGAACCCAAATAGTATAGTCAATGAAACCCTCAATAGGACCAACATATTTAGCTTGCACAACACCATAATAATCAACATATAAGAAATGGTGTGGATTGTTAGGTCCCGCGGAGGTGCTACGAGTAGTGTTGTCCCTAATGACAATGCTACCCGAAGCACCATTTTGGTTCTTCTTCTTGTTCTTCTTCTTCTTGTTCTTATTCTTGGCTACATAGCCTAGACCTTGCTTACCCACTTGTTTCCTTGGAGCACTCAATTGTGGTCTAGCAATGACCGCATTAGAGCTAGGGGCAACCACTTGTGGGGTAGGTATCACCACCTTCTCAACTTGAGGGCCTTTGCCCTTGAGCCTTGCTAGCTCATCCTTCAACCTAGCATTTTCCTCAATAATATTTGCATGATCACAAGAAGAAGTAGAGGTTCTAGGATTGTTAGGTTGAGTAAGTTGAGTTTGAAGTTGTTCATGCAACTCTTTGAGGGATGAGTGTTGGCTTTCCAAACCTTTGTGAGCATTGGTTAGCTTTTCAAACTCCTCGGTTAGTTTACCATGACTAACCCCAAACTTGACTTTATCCTATTTAGCCTTTTTATATTTAGCAATGGCAAGATCACGTTCCTTAATGATTTTAGAGACAAGTTCATTATGAGTTGATTCAATAGATTCAAGTTCATCCTCTAGAGAAATTCTACCATTATTCTCTTCTTCAAGAGTCATTGAGAGGGATGCAATTTCATCCGCATCCCTTTTCTCAACCTCACATTTCTTCTCAAGGGCCTCTTGGGCCTCTCCCAATTGCCTCATGAGATGCTCAAAGTACTTCTTGGTCTCCCCTTGCATGTTAGTCATAAAACGGTCCAAGGAGACCCTTTCATCTTCTTCTCTAAGACTAGCAATATGTTCTAGTTCACTAGGGGTCTTAGAGTTAGGAGAAGATGATACCTCCGTGGCCTTAGCCATTAAGCACTTGGCATTGCGTTGAGAAAGATTGTCATTGGGGGATTCAATGAGGGATGAAGATGATGGAGTGGAAGCAATAGCTAGAGCGTCCACTTCACTTGTGGTTTCTTCTTCTTCATCACTCCCGGAATCATACTCCTCTTGAGTCAAGAGCACAAACTTGGCGGGGGATTTCTTGTTGAATGGTTTTTTTCTTCAAATGAGGTTTCTTGTATTCAACCTTGGACTTTTCCTTGCGAATAAGCTTGCCACTATGGTGCTCTCTATTCTCGTAGGGGCACTCCGCAATGAAGTGATGCTTGTCTTGGCAATTGAAGCAAGATCTAACTTTTTGAGCCCCATCATTTCCATAACGAGACTTGGTCTTTTCCTCAACAAATTTCTTGCCCTTGGGGGGATTGTTCCAAAACTTTTGCACGGTAAGAGCAATGAGATCCTTTAGAATGGGATCATAGTCTTGTTCCTTCAATGGAGGCAATGCCTCTTCTCCATCTTCTTCATTCTCAACCTCTCTTGACAAAGCCTTGGCCTTCAAAGCAACAGATGCTCCTTGGTGCATTCCAGTGGCCCTAGCACGGTTGTCAAGAGCATTCTTGGTTTTCATTTTGTAGGAGCACAATTCTTGCATCACTTGAGTTGAGGTCATGGAGGAGAAATCATGTCTTGCTTGAATGCTCTTCAAGTCCGTGCCCTCAAATGGCATCACGACAATCATGTACTTTCTCTTGATCCAAGCATCGTCAATATACTTTGAACCCGCACTAGAGAAGGCGGTGGCAAGAGTTTTGAGTCTTCGATACATGTCAACATGATCTTCTCCATCACGCATGAAAAATTCTTCGGCCTCATTGGTCAAGGTGTCATAGCGATTTCCTCGCATGCTCTCATTCCCAACAAACATGACGACTAGTGCATCCCATGTTTCTTTGGCGGTGGAGAAATGTTGAAGATGTGGCATGTGGTTTGGACCCACGGCTTGTTGAAGGATGGACAATGCGGTGTAGTTTAGTTGGCAATCTACGGCTTCTCTTCTTGTGAGATTCTTGGGGTCAAATGGTTTGTATCCGTCACGAGTGACCCTCCAAAGATCTATACAAGAAGAATTCATGTGAGTCTCCATATAGTATTGCCATTCACGAAAAGAAAAAGCATCATTTTAGGTGGATCTCCCCTAGGGATTATATGAGGATGAGGGACAGGGGATCGGGAGAATATCGGCCATCAACGACATTATATCTTTCCTCTCCACCCGCACCCTTCTTAGCGGATACTTTGGCGGAAGCAGTTTTAGATGCATCACCATCTACCCCTTTCTTGGCACCCCGGATTAGTCTCCGGAAGAGATGATTCGACTACCTCCGGTCCTTTGGCTTTGAGGAGTTGTGTCATGAGTTGACGCAACTCATCAAATTTGGTGTCTATGGATGAGGCCAATGAATTTTTCAAAGCATTGAGATCATCCATGGTCACATTTCCAACGGATGGAGGGTCGACCAAATCATCTCCCATACTTCAACTCTTAGGCGGTTAAGCCCGATAGAAGAGCCTAGGCTCTGATACCAATTGAAAGTAAAGTATGGGCACCTAGAGGGGGGGGGGGGGGTGAATAGGTGCTACGACCAATTTTAATTTTTCTTTCGGTATAGGCTTGACACAAAGGTAAATTCTCTAAATAGTGCAACTAGGGTGAATTTACCTATATGACAAGGATAGCAATAAATGCAACTAGTACCATAATTAATGCAACAAGTATAACAATTAATGCAACAAGTACAACAAGTAAGGATAAGGGAACGAGGTAACCGATGGGGGACGCGGAGACACGATGTATTCCCGAGTTCCTCCTTGTTAAAGGAGTAAGTCTCGTTGGAGGGTGTGAGCTCGCCATGAAGGCCTACTCAACGCCACTAAGGCCTCACCCTATTCTCCGATGAACTTCCGCCACAAAGGCCTAGTTCACCTTCCACTATTGAACCCTTTGAGGCGGGGATCGAGTCCTTTACAAACAAGTTTGGGGCACACCCACAACTTAATTGGGGGCTCCCAACACTCACAAATCACCAAGAGTAGCAAGAAGCCTAGGTTCTCCACAAGAGGAAACCTAGGCAAAGATCCCTCAAGCAAAAGAGAGGGGAAATGAAATCCGGTTGGTGAAGACGTAGATCGGGGCCTTCTCCTTCAATCCTCCAAAGATCAAGACTTTTGGGTGGTTGGATTGGGAGATCTAGCAAGGTGGGGGAGCTCCAACAATGGTGACTTTAATTCTGGACGAGCTAGCTGGAGGTAGGTGGAGGGGTGGGGGTATTTATACCCCTCATAAAGTCTAAGAGCCGTTGGAGCAGATCTGGCGATTTCACACCGGAGACTCCGGAGTAAAGGCCGGAGACTCCGGTCTGGTCCGGAGACTCCGGACAGTCTCCGATGTCCCTCCGGACAGGATGCAGTATGCGACATCAGCTTGGCACACTTGAGTTTCTTCAGAAATGTATCAGTCCGGAGACTCCGGTCAGGGGGACCGGAGACTCCGGTCTTGGCGCTGCGGGAAGGCACAGAGGCTGTCTGGGGTCGAGTGAAACAATTGATTCCACACACACCCGAGACTCCGGTAAGTCTCCGGTGCGGGACAGTACGCGACACATCTTTTCCTTAGCGATTCTTGAGAGAGAACCTTCACACCGGAGACTCCGGACAGTGTCCGGTAACTCTCGATGTGGGTTAGTGCGCGACACCACCTGGTCCAGAGGAAATGCGTGGGAGAAATCTCCACACCGGAGACTCCGTCCTGGAGAAAAATCCAGCAACCAGAGACTTGAAGGCTTGCTCCTTTATGTACCAACACACCACCATAACAAATAAGTTGGATTAACCCTGAAATACATCAACACCTTTTAACAGTACATGTGTTGTTAACAAACACCAAAACAAGATGATTTAAGCGTGTTTGCACTTTCAATCTCCCCCTTTTTGGTGTTTGATGACAACACACATATTTTGCAATAAAATCACAGCTAAGCTATGTTTGTAAAAGATAGAGCACTCACAAAGTGAGCTCCCCCTATATTTTACAAACAAAGCCCTTCTAGAGCAAACATTAGTGAACAATAATACAAGCATGTAGAGACAATAGATAAAGCACAATGAATAATAATAATAAAGGATAGCTTCACCACGAGGTCTCACACATAAAACACAACCATTGTTCACTAAAAAAGAAAAGCGACTAAGATAACGGGAACACAAGCCATAAAAGGCAAATCAAGTTCAAGGACTTGTGTTCCGAAGCAAATAAAAAGCAAAGCAACCCATGCAAAGTCGAGAAGTCAAAGCTACTTCTCCCCCCTTTGGCATCGAGACACCAAAAAGGGGCAAAGAGCACTACACGGTCCAAGGGATCAGCCATCATCATCCTCGTAGTCATCGTCGTCCTCATCCACGGGTCCGTGGCCGCGTCACTCTCATCATCATCATCATCTCCAGCTCCCTCATCATCATCATCTCCAGCTCCCTCATCATCATCCTCAGCACCAGAACCAGTGGTGAAGAAATCAAGGTCCTCATCCTCATGCTCAGGCTGATCATCAACATGTTCTTCCTCAATCTCAGGAGTCCTAGCACGGTAGGTCGAGGAATAAGGAGCCGAGGTGACATCCTCAAAGTCACCCCACGGAAACTGATCAGTGTTCCACCCCTCATATGACATAGTCACAGAAGCGGGGGGAGGAGTGGGTGGAGTAGTGGGAGGAGTACCCATAGGAGGAGTAGCTCCAAGACCCGCATGGTCAGGCAGCTTGGAGATCATCTTCTTCAGCTCGCGTCTCCTTATAGGCCGCATGGTTCTCCTTGTGCACTGCCACAGTCATGCACAAAATGTTGCGCTGGAACCAAGAGAGCTTCTTCATTCTTCCTGAGTCTCCTCCCTGCTAGAGCGGCAAGAGGGAGGATCAGCATTCTTCCTCCTAGAGCGAGGAGGCGCCTCAGCGTCCCCCATGGGAGTGTCATCATCAGGAAGGTGGGAGGACAGAATCTGGAGAGAGCCCACAGGGTGCACAGTCTCGGTAGCCAAGCCAGGAAGCTGATCAAGTATGAGTTTCATCACATAAGAAGCATACACGGGCACTTTCTTGATCTCGATCATAGCTGAGTATATCTCCTCCTTGATGAAGTGCATAACATCAATCTCGAAACCCTCTCCATCAGGGCCAGCAAGGTGACACTGGAAGTCCTGGTAGAGAAGGTTCACAAGTCCACCACGAATAGCATCTACATTCCCGACCTTGGGAGCAATGTTGCAGCGAAAGAGGCGAAGACAGATGTTGTATACCCTCCTCAGATCCTTTGCAGTGCCGGTGCTGGAAATCTTCTCATACATCGGAGCCATGCGCTTCTTGTCATAAGCCACTCCGTGAACGTGCATGTGATGACCACTCCCTTCTCCCCAAGGGTAATCAAGAAGCTCAGCAAACCGTCTCATAGAAGACTCACACTCAACAGTCCCAGACATCCATCTCATAGTGACATCTTCATTATCATCAAAGGTGACAGTGGCAAAGAACTGCTGAATGATAGGGGGGTTGTAGTTCTGCTGAATGCCCACAAGATGCTCAAGGCCCAGTTTCCTCGTGATCCAGACAGCCTCCTCAAAGTACTGAGAGCTGCCAAGAGCCTCTAAGTCAAGGACTTTCTGTGGACACACAGGCTGCCTAAAACAGGTGTATATCTCCTCCATGTTAAATTCAGACTCCCTCCTCCAATAATAAGCAGAATCAACAGTGCGATCCATGGAGAAGAAGGGACGAGCCCGCATGATCCTGTACTCCTTCTTGCTCATGGAGGCCACAGAGGAGATAGCATCAAATCTGGCCTTCTTTGCTGCTTCAGCGTTCATCCTGCTCTCATGCTTCTTCTTCTGACGCCTCTCACCCTCAAAGGCACTCCTCTGACCATATCGACCGGTTTCTTCATCAGTGACAAGGTAGTTGCGGGAGTGAGGACGGGGACCACGCTGGGCTTTAGACTTCACCCTTTTTCCTGAAAGCATACACAAAAATAGAGAACACAACACCAGAGAAAACAAAATGAGCAATCATGTCCAAAAATGGTGCAGGAACAAGACAGAAGCAACAGAAGACATTTCTGGAAGATCCACACCGGAGTCTCCGGTCTGGCAGACCGGAGTCTCCGGACAGACACACCGGAGTCTCCGGTCTGGCACACCGGAGTCTCCGGACTGGTTGACAGCAGCGAGCATGGATCTAACACAAATGTTCTATAGGAGATTCTAACAGTTCCTACACGAGTTTAACTAGCCAAGGTGATGCTACCAACATCATATGCAACTTCTCCAACAAAAAAACTACCTAGATTTTTTAGGTCTAGATCAAAAAAGCAAAAAACGAGGAGGAGAAGTTATACCCTTGTCGCCATGGCTGGTCATTGTGCCTCCCACGGATGGTAGATGCAAGGGGAGGCGGGGGGGGGGGGGGAACGGTTCCCGGTGGTGGAAAACGGCCGAGGAGGGCTCCTGGCGGCAGAGGTGCAGCAAGACTATGGGGGGGGGGGGGGCGTGGGGGAAGTGGGGAATGAAACCCCAACTTCCCTCAGCCCCCAGTTTTTATACTGCCAGCCGCACACCGGAGTCTCCGGTCTTAACACCGGAGTCTCCGGTATGGTAGACCGGAGTCTCCGGACTTTCGCCAAAAAAACTCCCCAAAGAGGACATGAAGTGCACAAAACTAGAAATTGTTTTAGGAAATGGGTTTTTGGCAAGGAAAGATAGGAGCAACAACAGGGAGGGAACTTGTACTCAAGAACACCGAGAAAAACACAAAAAAAAAACAAATATTGAGTACATCCCTCACAAAAAACATGCCAAAAACCCGCAAATAAGAACCAACTCTTCAAGGAAAAAGTGCCGCAAAAAATATTTTGATTCATGTTTATCTGTACAAAGATTGGCCTGATCTCTTCATGCCTTGTGATCAAATCACGTGGTTTAAGTTTCTTATTTGGTATGTTTTCTGATGTTTTTGGTTTCAGAAAAGTTGTTCTGGAAATAGTCTCGGAACTAGAAAATTCAAAAACCAGAAGTCTTAGAAAGTTGTCGCGCACATGGAGTCCGGAGGAGACCAGTAGGGGGCCACAGGGGCCCCACACCATAGGGCGGCGCGCCCCTTGGCCACGCCATGGGGTGGTGTGGCCCCCTGGCCGCCCACCGACGTTTCCCTCTCGCCTATATAATCCCCCCAGATAGTAATCCCTAAAAAGATCTCACTTTTTCACCAAAAAACACGCGAGACCATCTTCATCGTCAAACCGAGTTCGGGAGGGTTCTGGAGTTCTCCCCGGCACCCTGACGGGAAGGGAAATCGTCACCGGAGGGCTCTACACCACAATACCCGCCTTCGGAATGATGTGTGAATAGTTCACCATTGGAATACGGGTCCATAGCAGTAGTTAGATGTCAGCCCGGGCGTTCGGTCTGTTCGGTTTTCTCGGTCCGGACTCTTCGTTCTTAAAAAATTACGGTCGTCTAGAAATGCTACCCAAATTAACTTTAGTCTTTTTGGTATTTTTTAATTCGGTGTTCGGTCACGTGTTCAGTCATGACCATATAGACAAAATAGGGAATTGCAGAGTAACTATATTAGTTTACAGCAGAAGAAAAATGGCATCATAGCACTTTATGGAAGCACAGACAACACACAACAGGACAAATGGCAACACAACACCTAAAGTGAGCACACACAACACAGATGTTAATGGAGCACGTTTTTAACAAATGTATACATAATTAGCATACCCAAAAAATGAAAGCATAAGACCTTATGGTAACGGCGCAAAATGGCAGCACAATCTAGAAAATGCTTTCACGTGACAAATAGAACAAAATCTTGATAATCCAAGGCAAATATGCAAATATTATGTCTCAGTTACATAGTCCCAGTCTGCAAGTCACAGCTTAAGAAATAACACCTGACGATACATAAATCATAAGTGGTCACAATAGGAGAAGAATCGGCATGTGGTCACTTCCTTACGGTTCTCATGTTCCCTTGCTCATTTTGCCCGCGGTCACAGAAGGAGAAGAATCAGCCTTGCGCTTCCCTTTCACCTTGTCATCATGCAAAACTGCAACATGCGCCACTGGAGCACCTGGACCTGGCGAACCTGGAGATTCAGGCAATTCGAAGGAGAAGAAAGGAGATCCGAGAAAGGACAAGAAAATCCCATATCATAAGGATGAAGCGTCTAGGACAGGATCCCATCTGCCGAAAGGTGGAAATAATCCCCGTGATCTGGAAGAACAAAACCGGGAATACGGAAAAGCAATGCCGCCTCCGAGACGCCCAGCTGAAAAAGCCGGAAGATACGACACTCCTCACAGGCGTGAGAGGTCCCGTACTCCTCCTAGGAACAAGAAAGGCCAAGTAGTAGAACTCCACCTTATTCCAAAGGACACGATAACGGACGAAATAGGGATAATCCTGGAAAAGCGCGCTCGCGCAACAATGGCCCAGAAAGGAGCATATCCCCTTTTGTCCATTCAGCCGGAAGGTATTCCGTTCACGCTGATATGGCTGAAAGAGATGATCTATACTTTGGACCTAAGTGCTTCACTGACAGTATCCGAAGAATAACTCTACATTCTGTCTTTTCTAATGTTGGTCCAACTTACAAGAAGTATACCGGCAGTACAAACCCAGATACCTGGCTTTCAGACTACTACACTGTCGTCCGGATTAACAAAGGGACAGATCTAGAGGCGGTGAAATTCCTCCCCCTAATGTTGCTGGATGGAGCCAGAGATTAGATCAATGGGCTTCCGTCAAGAACTGTGGATAGCTGGGATGATATGGCTAGAGTAATCAATCAGCATTTTCGGGGAACATACAAACGCCCCAAGAGCATCAACCAGCTAACCGCTGCGTCCAGTTTGAAAACGAGTTGTATGTCGACTTTATTTCAAGATGGACATCGATGAAATACAGTTGCTCTAGAGTAAGTGATGTACAATCAATGCATGCTTTCATCAATGGCTTAAAACCCGGCCTTGTACCGTTCATGGTTGGTTCGAAGGAGCACAAAGATCTCGGATCTATGCTTACCACCGCCAATGAGCACGCAGCGGCTGAAGACGACATCAGAGCGAGAGGTGGAAATATTGATGGTTTGGCTCAGGCTAAAAAGACGCCTCGTTCTGAGAAAAAAAGCTACCCCCATAAGCGCAGACAAAGCGCAAAGAAATTAACCTAACCTTTGGAAAGGATAATGACAGCAAATGGAAGAGAAGAAACACAGAACCTATCTCCTACTCAAAGGAAGAATGGGAAGATTAAGTCGGAAAACTGTGTCCACCATTCGCAATTTGGGAAACTTACCCATACTAATGCGCAATGTCGGCTTTATAAGCATATGAAAGGCATTGCAAGATCCGGGAACAAGGGGAAGAATTCCAAAGGAAGTTCTCCAAGCAAAACCAGAAGCTGAAAAAGAAGACAGTGAATCGGACAATGACGAAAAATTCCAGGAACAACAGCGTAAAGGCGAGCCAAAATTCCCGAGAGTTGATGGAGAATGTAACTAACTTTCCTGGCAACTCCCTCAGGAAAACAGGCGAAGCGAACAATTCGAGAAATAAACGCGGTTGTTCCACCAACTCGCAAATTCTTCAAGTATTCAAATACGCCAATCACCTGGGATCAGTATGATCATCCCGGAAATATTCCAGAACCCGGAACACAAGCTCTAATCGTAAGCTCTATTGTTCAAAACACTAGGCTGAAAAGAGTTTTGGTGGATGGAGGATCTAGTATCAACATTATGTACCTAGATACACTGAAGCATCTAAGAATATCCTTGATCCAACTCAATCACAGCAACATACGTTTCCACGGCATTGTTCCTGGCAGACAAGCGCATTCCCTAGGAGAAATTTCCCTAGATGTAACCTTCGGAGAAAGAGAGCACTTCCGACAGGAAAAAATCTCGTTGGAGGTGGTGCCGTTCGAAAGTGTACCATGCAATACTCGGACGTCCAGCTTTTGCCAAGTTCATGGCAAGATCATGTTTTATCTATAACAAGCTAAAGATGCCAGGGCCAGAAGGAGGAGTAATCACCATCTCAGGAGACTTGAAATTGGCGAACGAGATGGAAAAAGGAAACGCCCCTTGGCCGAACAAGTGATAGCAAAGGAGGAATTGAAAGAGCTAGCAAAAGAAGTATCGCCGACAGAAATACCGGCAGGGTCAGAAAGCCAAAAGCCGGCAGATAGCTTCAAAGCACCAGAGAATACAAGACAGGTTATCTTAGATCCCAAAGATCCGACAAAGTTTGTCGTAGTGGGAACTGGGATGACCGACAAATATGAAAGCGCGCTCGTCAAGTTTCTCCGTGAGAACTGGGATATTTTTGCCTCGTGTCCCGCGGACATGCCGGGTGTACCCAGGGAACTTGCTAAGCATCAACTCAATGTGATTCCAGGATCAAAACCCGATTTGACGGAAGAAGATGGAAGGCTATTGGCAAGGAAATTATCCGGCTTTTAGCAGCTTACTTTATCCCGAAAGTTATACATACCGATTGGCCTACGAATCCAGTATTAGTCCCGAAGAAGGATAGTACTATTCTTAGGATGTGTATAGATTACACAGGATTGAACAAGTTGTGTCCGAAAGATAGGTTCGCGTTACCGTGGAATGATCAAATAATAGATACCACTGCTGGCTCTGAGCTTTTATGCTTTTTGGATGCTTATTCCGGGTACCATCAAATACGCATGAAAGAAGAAGATCAAATCAAAACCTCTTTCATAACACCCTACGGAACGTACTATTACATAGATAGAAAAATGCAGGTGCAACATACCAGCGTTGCATGCAACGTTGTTTGCATAGTCAGATTGGCAAAAACGTACATGTTTACGTGGACGATATTGCCGTCGTTTCCAAGAAAAAGGATACACTCCTTCAATATCTACGAGAAACTTTCGAAAATTTGCGCACTTACAAAATGAAGTTGAATCCATTAAAGTGTGTATTCGGGGTTCGTTCAGGAAAACTTCTGGGTTTTATCGTTTCTCACAGAAGAATAGAAATAAACCCGGAAAATATCAAGGCAATCTTGAATATCTCAAAGCCTATGTGCTTAAAAGATGTCCAAAGATTGACGGGTTCTACAGTCGCAGTCAGCAGGTTCATAAGGCGGCTAGGAGAGAAGCTCTGCCATTATATAAATTGTTGAAGAAATACGACAAATTTGAATGGACAAAAGAGGGCGGACAAAGCATTAACGAGTTAAAAGAAACCTTGATGAAACCTCCAATTTTTTCATCCCCAAAAGACGAAGAACCCATGTTACTGTATCTTACAGCGACAAACAGGGTTATTAGTGCAGTGATAATTGTGGATAGACGGAGGATCAACAAAGCATATCAGATCAATACCCAGTGTATTACGTCAATGAAGTATTCTCCGAGTCAAAAAAAAAGGTATCCACATTATCAAAAGCTGGCATATGGCGTGTTTTTCGCATCTAGAAAACTCCGTCATTATTTCCATGGACATTCCATAACAGTGGTAAGCAAAGCACCACTAGGGGTTATCATCGACAATGCGGACGCAACAGGACGAGTAGCCAAATGGGGAATTGAGCTAGCCATGTTCGACATTAAGTACCAACCCCGGACGGCAATTAAATCCCAGGTGTTGGCAGATTTCGTCGATGATTGGACAGAAGCAATGAAACACACACCAATGCCAGAGTCGGAATACTGGGTGATGCATTTTGACGGATCCAAGATGAAAAAAGGTGCTAGAGCTGGTGTAGTGCTAAACTCCCCAAAAGGTGACACTATGGAGTATGTATTACAAATACACTTCAACGCCAGTAACAACGTGGCAGAATACGAGGCTTTGCTTCATGGCTTGCATATTGCAAAAGAAATAGGCGTCAAACGCATACTTTGCTACGGTGACTCAGATTTGGCCCAAAATCAGCTAAACCAAACATGGGATGCCAAAAGTCCCATCATGGCCAAATATCGGAGAACGATGGATGAATTCGCCATTTGCTTCCTGGGATTTCAAGTACTTCATATCAAAAGGGAAGAAAATTGTAACGTGGATGCATTAGCCCGCATGGGCTGGGAAAGAGTTAAAACCCTACCACCTGGTGTTTGTCCAACATTTGCATGAACCATCGATCAAAGGTGGAGATGTTGACTATCTCATGTTTCCTAGTCAATTTAAGTTCTGCTTGATAACCCGGATTGGACAATTCCATACTTAAACTTCTTAGCTGAACAGAAGTTCCCGGATGAAGCAGACGAGGTCTTGCAAAGACAGATACAACGTCGATGCAAAGGATACACGGTAATTAATGGTTGCCTGTATAAACGCAACACTGTCGGAATTTTTTAGCGATGTATTTCGCTAGAAGAAGGCTGAGAAATCCTGCAAGAAATCCACGCAGGAGATTGCGGACATCACGCTCAATCAAAAAGCATAGTCAAAAAAGCATTCCGTGCAAGGTTTTTCTGGCTAACAACCAAGACAGACGTTGAATAGTAAACACATATGCCGGATGTCAGTACTACGCCAAGTAGACGAATATGCCAGCCCAAGCACTCAAACTATCCCCATTACATGGCCATTTGCGGTCTGGGGGCTAGATATGATGGGACCATTGAAAACTGCCAGAGGTGGACTTACACATCTAATTGTTGCGGTACATAAGTTCACCAAGTGGGCGGAGGCGAAACCCTTAAAAAACCTTGACGGTGTGACTGCCACAAATTTCATCATTGACGTAGTCATGAGATACGGTGTTCCACACAGCATAGTCACGGACAACGGGACAAATTTCTCAATTGGAGAGTTCGCAAAATATTGCCGACAAACGGGAATACGCCTAGATCTTGCATCTGTGGCACACCCACAATCTTGGGCAGGTTGAAAGAATGAATAGCTTAATCCTTCAGAGAATACGCCCAAGACTCAAATCTCCTCTTCATAGAGAAGCTGGAGCATGGGTAGAAGAATTACCTTCTGTTCTTTGGAGTATTCGAACGACGCCAAATAGATCAACATGGAAAACCCCGTTTTTCCTGGTTTATGGGGCAGAAGCAGTTCTTCCAACGGACATACTCCATGATAGCCCAAGAGTGCAGGCTTACGATAACTCGGATGTCGAAAATGCACGACAGGATGTAGTCGATCTTTTAGAATAAGAACGAGATCTTGTGCTTCAAAGATCCGCCATTTATCAGCAAGGATTGCAACGCTACCATAGTCGGAAAATCAGACACTGTTCTTTCAAAGAAGGTGACCTAGTGCTAAGATTGGTGCATGAAAGGAAACACAAATTAGCCCCAGTTTGGGAGGGACCATTTGTCATTAGCAATGCTATGAAAAATGGATCTTACTATCTTGTAGATATTTGGGATACAGAGAATGATCCCAAAAGACCGAATCGCAAAAGAAAGAGAAAGATAGATGTCGAACTAGGAGAGACAAAGAGACCTGGAGCATCCAGCAGTTACGTCCCTTCTACACTTAGTTCAAATTTCTATGTAAACATCTTTGAGATCATGAAATAAAGTTGTCGGAATTCATGCATTTATGTTTTATCTGTTTATTTTCATATAAATCATAAGTCCGTCTTATCTATTTCCCAATGATCTTTCAAAATACTCAATGTTAACCTGAATTGTGCCTGCGTGCTCGGAGTTATAAAACTGAATGCTTTGCAGACTAAGGAGGCTTAAGGAAACCCATACTGTGCATGGGTGCCTGAGTTTCATATAATTTCAAAATTTCTTACTTTTCCCTAAGTATTATCTGATTGTTTCTGTGTTGGGTCACTGAAATTAGTAAGTAAAAATGCCTTAGTACAATCCATGTTTCCGAGTTTCGACTGATCGGTTAAACCTAGTCGCTTGGCGTGAAGATTAAATAATATTGAGCTATTTCAACACTAAGGACAGTCAAAACACATAGACCAGAGAACTTAGAAGGCAAAGGAATTAAAACCCGGAAAACTTGCAAAGACATAAATTTTATACTGTAAAAGAGGGATACTTGTTTATACAAATGATAGATAGCATTTAAATGAATATTACATGGAGAGAATAGTAATGCTTCTAGTTTCCTGCTAACTACCCAGGAATCAGGCGGCCTCCTCAGAATCCGACTCCTCCTCTTCGCTGCTGGGATCTTAGGAGTTGTCGGAATTCCTTCTTCTGGGTAGAAGGTGGAAATCGACACCATCTGTGCTATCTTGGTAGCATGCCCTTTGATAGCTTCAAAGATGATGGCCCGTTGCGCGTCTGTGTACCCTTGCGGGATACCAGTCGCCACGCGCCAAGACTTGGCGGTAGGGTAGTGCATACGCATTAGCCCAAGGGCCATGCGTGCACCACCTCAAGATGCTGAGCGGAACCAGGAATCCTTCTGGTTCGCCACCTCTTCGATCGCCTCCGGAAGTTTGCTAACTTCCAAGAATTCTCCAGCTTTGTCGGGAATGTACTTGTTGACAAGTAACATCACCGCAGCCTTAAGCGTGGTGAAGATCTTCCCAAAATCCCGGATTCTTTTGATGCGGGTAAGCGAGGGGATACCTTCTGTTTAAGTCAAAAAAGGAAAGTTAGACAAAACAGAGGAGAAAAAAGGAAA
>JAPCYS010000559.1:0-88208 GCA_028641055.1 Alopecurus myosuroides | reverse complement strand
TCACATATGATCACAATGGGAGAAGATGAACCACATAGCTACCGGTAGATCCCTTAGCCCGGGGGATAACTTCCCCGTCCGGTAGGGTGCAGCACAGAGATCTGGTCCCGAAACTTGTCGGTGGCGGCGGCGGAGTTACGATGTATTTTGTGGAAAAGGTCGATCCTCTTAGGGTTTTCTCCCGGGGGAGTATAAATAGGCAAAAGGGCGATGCCGGGGGGTGACCAGGGGGCCCACACCACCAGGTGGCGCGACCAGGGGGACCCGCGCCACCCCATGGTGTGGCCACCCTGTGGCCCCCCTCAGGGGATCTTCGGGACTTCTGAAGCTTCCGGGACTTCTGGCTTTCCGATTTTCCAATTCCGAGAATATTTCCAGAACAACTTTTCCGAAACTAAAAACAGCAGAAACAGGGAACTGGCTCTGTGGCATCTTGTTAATAGGTTAGTCCCGGAAAACGTGTAAAAATGCTATAAAGAAGGGAGAAAACATGTAGCAATTGGCATAATATCATCATGGAGGATCAGAAATTATAGATACGTTGGAGACGTATCAAGCATCCCCAAGCTTAGTTCATACCCGTCCTCGAGTAGGTAAACGATAAAACACAATAATTTCTGAGGTGACATGCTACTAACATAAACTTGATCATTATAATGTAAAAGCATATGTAAGCTGAGATCATAGAACTTTAAACACAAACATGATAAATAGAACTTTAATAATAAAGCATAGAAATCACTTTGCATCATGAAGAGTATCTCAAGTAAAGGATCATGAGTAACAATTCATTGAAAGATATACGTTTGTTTCAAGTGTAGAGAAAGCATGACAAAGTGGTATTTCGCTAGTCCTTAAGAGTGGGACAAAATATAAATCCCAGGACACCTTCAAAGTTCATGACAAAGACTAGAGCAAATAATTTGAGAACAAACAATATCACATCATGAATCAATTATTGATGTTTATGGGACAAATGCACATAAAATTCAGAATGGCAAAAATGCTCTCTCAACTGTGCATAAAGTTAGAAGATGGAGACTCAACATAAAAGTAAAATAAAGGCCCTTCGCGGAGGGAAGCAGGGATCACTCATATGCTAGAGCTTTTTATTTTATTAAACAGAGGTATTAAAAGTTTGACACTCCTCCCATCCATCTTTCACAAACCATGGCTAACCGAATCATCGGGTTCCTGCCAACAATCACATACCATTGAGGAGTGTCTATATTTTCGGAGAGGTGTATGCTAATGTCAACGAATGGTAAACAGAAAATACAGTATGTCACAAGCCAACTGGATTCACAAGAGCGGCTCCCATATGAAGTGCGAGTAAATAAAAGACAGTAATAATAATTGCAGCAAGTGGCCCAATCCTTTTTAGAGCAAAGGACAAGCCGGTTGGTTTACTTATGATGACTAAACGTTCTCGAGGACACATGGGAATTTCTTCAAGTGCTTAATGACACCACTAGAAGAATAGCACCACAACTTAAATATCAAACTAGTAAATATTACTTCAACATAATGCCACTACTAACATCTTGACTTCTCCCATGTCCTCAAGAACTAACGAACTACTCACGAGACATCATATGGATCATGATCAGAGGTGATATAATGATGAATAAAAATCTGCTCATAAAGTTCAAATACCGATAAATCTCGTAAGCATCAACTACTAAAAAGTAATCCACACCGGGAGAGAGATCTCGTGAAGACCAATGATATAGAACCCTAATTGTTAGAGAGGGATGGAGGTGGATGGTGAGGATGATGGTGCTGGTGGTGATGACGATGACGATGATGATCTTGATGATGTCTGGTGCGATGATGGTGACAATGGCGATGATTTCCCCTCTCCAGGGAGGAATTTCCCCGGCAGATTTCTCAATGCTGGAGAGCTTTTCTCTCTCTGTTGGTTTCCGCCCTTTGGAGGTGGAGCAATATTTGCTTGAGGGTTCTAAGGTCTTAGGGTTTGGGGGGATGAAGTACGCGAAGAGGGCAGCCAGAGGTGGGCCAAGGCAGCCACACAACCTGGCGGCGCAAACAAGGGCGGGCATGCCACCACATGGTGTGGGACCATGGTGGACCCCTTCTGGCTCCCCTCCTGGCTAGCTCCATCATCTGGAAAAAGAGGAACTCTCAGATGTATCCCTTCTTCTTCTGATCTTCAGAAATATGGTATGTCGACGGTGCTTTTTCCAGTAGATTTCTGGTCCTGGCAAATTATTCTCCAATAACTGTAAAACACGCAAAATAGATGAAAATAACATAAGTAATATCTCTAAATATGAAGTATATCGATGTATAACAGTAAATTATGATATACCATAGTGATGCAAAATGGACGTATCAGCATACATTGAGGCGGATGCCAAAAACACATGATAGGATGTCGTCGATCTTTTAGAAGAAGAATGAGAACTTGTGTTGCAGAGATTCGCCATTTATCAGCAAGGTTTACGGGGATATCTGATGCGTGTGAACACACGTTTGTTGGGAGACCCCAAGAGGAAGGTATGAAGAGTGCAGCAGCAAGTTTCCCTCAGAAAGAAATGAAGGTTGAATCGACCAGTAGGAGAAACAAGTAACTTCTGAAGGTTGATGCAGCTAAGGTCGCAGAGAGCACTATCGGTTCAGCAGCAACGTGGAACCTACACAACATAATCAAATCACTTTGCCCCAACGAAGCAGTGATGTAGTCAATCTCACAGGTTTTGCTGATAACAAAGAGGTTAGATGTATGGTGTGGAAAATAGTAGGAGAACAATATGAAAACAGTAGTAGCAGTGTGAAAACAATGGAAACAGTGTGAAAACAGTAATTGTAGTGGTTGTATTATCAGTATGACAAAATGGATCTGGGTCCACTGTTCACTAGTGGTGTCTCTCCATAAAAGATAGATAACATGTGTGGTGAAAAAATTAAAGCTGGGCAATTTATAGATATTGAAACATGCATGGCATGATGATTACTATGTGATTCATGCGTGCATTACAACAAGACTCATAGACCGTCATCCAATTGCATCTATGACTAATAATCCACCCTCAGAATATCATCTGAACAAATCTTGGGTATTGAGTTTCAAGCAACAGATAATCGCATTAGGCAAAGTGTGTAATGTAAACATCATTGTTTTCTCCCTAATGGCAACAACACATCCTCCATTCGTCACGTTTCGGTGACTCGAGCACAGATGCAAAGGAGGCATGAACCCACTATCGAGCATAAATACTCCCTCTTGGAGTCACTAGCTTCTACTTGGCCAGAGCATCTATTAAAAATGGAGAGCATGCAATATCATAAATAACATACACATGAGGATAACAAAATAGATCGATAATCAAGAGACATAGCATTCAACATTCATCGGATCCCAGCAAACACAACATGTAGCATTACAATAAGATTATCTCGATCATGTAGGGCAGCTCACGAGATCTAAACACGAGGCATAAAGTGGAGAGAGCAACCATCTAGCTACTGCTATGGACCCGTAGTATAGGGATGAACTACTCACGCATCACTCAGGAGGCGGGCATGGTGGTGTAGAGCCCTCCGGTGATGATTTCCCCTCCCGGCAGGGTGCCGGTGAGAACTCTAGAACCCTCCCGATCTCGGGTTGACGATGACGGCGGCCTCGGGTGTTTTTCGTAGAAAAGTGGTATATTTTTAGGGTTTATTATCCGAGGGGAATAAATAGGCGAAAGGGCGATTGCAGTGGGCGCCAGAGAGGCCCACACCACCTAGTTGCGCGGCCAGGTGCGCGCCGCCCTATGGTGTGGCCCCCTTGTGGCCCCCCTCCAAGTCTCTTCGGGACTTCGTGGAACCTTCGGGAATTCTAAGACTTCTAGGCTTCAAATTTTCCAATTCCGAGAATATTTCCGGAACAACTTTTCTGAAACTAAAAACAGCACAAAACGGGAACTGGGTCTGTGGCATCTTGTCAATAGGTTAGTCCCGGAAAATCGACAAAAATGATATAAAGTGCATAGCAAACATGTAGCAAATAACATGAAAAGAACATGGAACATCAGTAATTATAGATACTTTTATGACGTATCAACATCCCCAAGCTTAGTTCCAGCTCGTCCTCGAGTAGGTAAATGACAAAAAAAATTCTGACTTGACATGCTACCAACATAAACTTGATCATCATAATTGCAAAAGCATAAGTAAGCTGAGATCATAGTAGTTTAAAGTTTAAACACAAGCATGATAGATATAATTTTAAAAATGAAACATAGAAATCACTTTCCATCATGAAAAGTAAAACAAATAGAAGATCATGAATAACAATGCATTGAAAGTTATACGTTTGTTTCTAGCATCAAGAAAACATGGCAAAACATAAATGCCAGAACACCTTCAAAGTTTAAGAGGATGACGAGGACAAATAATTTGAGAGAAAGTAATAACAAGGTATGAATCACTCAATAATATTTTTGGGACAAATGCACTTTAAACTCAGAATGACAACTATTCTCTCTCAACCGTGCATAAAGTTAGAAGATGTAGACTCAACATAAAAGTAAAAGAAAGGCCCTTCGAAGAGGGAAGCAGGGATCACTCATGTGCTAGAGATTTTTATTTTATTAAACAGAGGTATAAAATGTTTGACACTCCTCCCAACCTTCTTCACTAACCATGGCTAACCGAATCCTCAGGTGCTTGCCAACAATTACATACCATGGAGGAGTGTCTGATTTTTAGAGGTGTGTACGCTTATGTTCATGAATGGTAAACAGAAAATACAGTACGTCACAAGCCAACTAGACTTCAAAAGAGCGGCTCCCATTGAAGGATGCAACTGGGTAGAAGGCCATCCCTCATTCTCTTTTGTTTACACAATTATGCTTTGACTGATAAATGAGGGGGAAATAGTGAAGATAATTTGTTGTATTAAGTTTGGGGCTGGGCACCCTGCTGCCAGCTCTTCTATCAATTGGATAAGCGTATGAAGCCACTAGTCCAGGGTGTGAAATCCAATCAACAACTGAGATAAAGATTCTCTATTCACGTCATCATGAGCTATAACAGGAGAACAAAATAGGAGTAATTTTGAAGGTTTTAAAGGTAACACATGAGCAATTTACTTTGGAGTGGCGGTTAAATACAACATGTAGGTAGGTATGGTGGACGCATTTGGCATAATTTGGTTTTTGTGAGTTGGATGCACGAGTAGAGCTCATACTCAGTACATGTGGAGGCTAGCAAAGACTGGGCGCGACAAATGAAGAGAGCATAATGGCCATAATATTGCATAGCGAAAAAACATTATTAATCAAAGCATAAGTGGTATTACAAGTCAAAAGATAAATTATCATAGAGGCTATAAATGACTAGTTTGTAGTCATAAACATGGTGTAAGAATGTGCCAAGTCAATCAAATAAAACATTTAAGGGAGAACACCACAAATTTATGCTTCAATGTGATAAAAACAACTCATGATTCTTTCAATGGCACATTAAACAATCTCAGTTATTTGAGACAAGTCATGCTACAAAAATAAACACTGGGCTTAGAATTAAAATAACATCTAACATGGGATGAAGAAGTCTAGCCACGGTCTATACAAACTTCTTTTTGCATCATTATAAATTCTACCACATGCAGCAATTTCTTTTTCCAACAAGCACCATTCATTAAATGTTTTAACAAAAAATATCCAAATGATATAGCAATTAAGCAAGATAGTACTAACATAACTCTACTAAAACTAACATCTGAATAAGATATGCATGAAAACAAACAGGAGTTAAAATAATTGCAGCAGCCCGAAGAAAACCTAAGAATACGAGCATAACGAGTATTCATATGAAAAAGCGGAGCGTGTCTCTCTCCCAAACAAGAATGCTAGGTTCCAATGATATTTATTTCAGCAAGGAAAACAAAAGAAAACAGAACAAAAAATAAAATACGCTCCAAGTAAATTTCATATGATGTGACCAAATAAAAATATAGGTTCGGTAGAAATGACCTGATAATTTGTTGATGAAGAAGGCGACGCCTTGGGCATCCCCAAGTTCAGACGCTTCAGTCTTCTTGTAATTTTATGGGATGAACTACTGGGGCAACCCCAAGCTTTGGCTTTGCACTCTTCTTGACCACATTATATCACCCTCTTCTCTTGACCCTTGAAAACTTTCTTCACACTACACTCAAATTAGTTCGTACTAGAGGGTTAGTGCAACAATAAAAAATTCATGGGTTCAGAATGGGAACAAGTGCTATTGATACTTTTAAACATTAGCTACATCCACTGATGTTTTGTGAAGCAAACAAATCCACTTGACATAGTAAAAGAGCAAATGTAAAAAAAATGGCACAATCTACGAAAACCAGAACAGTCTGTAATGACGAATTTTTTTGGGGCACTTAAGTTTTCAAATAGAAAAATGTAAAGAACAAAAAAGTTTTGGAATTAGTTGAGTAATGAGCACAGAACGTTTCAGGTCATTTTGATATTTCTCTGAATTATACGATTTTTTACGGTGGACAGCTGAAATCTGTTTTCTGCGCAGAAATCAAAAACTAACTCCACTTTTCGCTAGAAACTTTACCACAACTAATACATGAAAATAAACATATAAATGAGTTTCTACAGAAGTATACAACCCCTTGACTCAAATAAAACAGACAAAAACAAAGAAAAAAATAAAACCATGGGTTATCTCCCAAGAAGTGTTTTTCTTTAACGCCTTTTAGCTAGGCATAAGAAGAGAAAATCAAGTGTTTTCAAGTGAAGAGGCATCCAAAGTAAGACAAGGAAACTCCTCAATAATGCATTGTAATTTATATAAATAAGTTTAATATGTGCCTCTCTTAGAAATTTTAGGTTTAATACTCTCATCAAATAAATTTTCAGGAACAATCCAATAAAAAAATTCTCTTGGGCTTAATGCAGTGCTACTAGTTTAAAGGGAATTGGTATTTTATTCTTCTTTTCATTTTTAGGTTCATCTTTTTCAATATATCCAACAACATATACACATGAGCCTAACATATTGAAGCGATCAAAAACTTTTCTAGCTTCTATAGCAACATATCCAAATTCCTTAAGCATTGTTGCCAAGATAAAATTTCTTTTTTCAATATCTTCAATGTTGTTCAAGTTAAGGAACATTTGTTGCGGTATGGGGTGAAGGTTAACAAACCTAACTTCTAACATGTGAATCAAAGAAGTTGCAGGAGTTTCATAATTCGGAGCAAGCTCTACTATGGATTTTTTCCTCAAAATTTTCATGCTTACTAACATGATTAAAGAAATCTTTAATGGTATCCTTCCCAAGTATAGAACCACTACCTACTGGTATAGCTTTCATGGTGAACTTAGGAAGCAACATGATGGACAATAAAAGGTAAAGTACAAAAAATAACTATTGTAATGAGAACTATTTTTTGTATTTTTGATAAATAGAAGCAAACAAGATAAAATAAAATAAACTAAGCAAGACTATAACAAAGTAAAGAGATTGGAAGTGAGAGACGCCCCTTGTAGAAATTCTCTTCCTCCCCGGCAACGGCGCTAGATAAGTTGCTTGAAGTGTGTGAACACACGTTTGTTAGGAGACCCAAGAGGAAGGTATGATGAGTGCAGCAGCAAGTTTCCCTCAGAAAGAAACCAAGGTTAATCGGCAAGTAGGAGAAAGAAGTAACTTCTGAAGGTTGATGAAGCTAAGGTGGCAGGCTGCACTACCGGTTCAGAAGCAACGTGGAACCTACACAACACAATCAAATCACTTTTCCCCAACAAAGCAGTGATGTTTTCAATATCACCGGTTTTGCTGATAACAAAGAGGTTAAATGTATGGTGTGGAAATAGTAGGAGAATAATATGAAAACAGTAGTAGGAGTCTGAAAATAATGGAAACATTGTGAAAACAGTAATTGAAGTGGTTGTGTTATCAATATGAGAAAATGGACCGGGGTCCACAGTTCACTAGTGGTGTCTCTCCATAAAAGATAGATAACATGTGTGGTGAACAAATTACAGCTGGGCAATTGATAGATATTGAAACATGCATGACATGATGATTACTATGTGATTCATGAGGGCGTTACAACAAGACTCATAGACCGTCATCCAACTTTATCTATGACTAATAATCCACCCTCGGAATCATCTGAACAAACCTTGGGTATTAAGTTGCATGTAACAGATAATTGCATTAAGAAACGTGTGTAATATAAACAATGTAGACATCGTTGTTTTCTTCCTAATGGCAGCATCACATCATCCATCTGTCACGTTTCTGTCACTCGAGCACATATGCAAAGGAGGCATGAAACCACTATCGAGCATAAATACTCCCTCCTAGGAGTCAGTAGCATCTACTTGGCCAGAGCATCTACTAACATAATTATTTGTTATGTTGCATGCTTTCCGTTGCTAGTGGTTGCTATGGCCAAGTAGTTGCTAGTGACTCCAAGAGGGAGTATTTATGCTCGATAGTTGGGTTCATGCCTCCTTTTCGCCTGTGCTCGAGTGACAGAAACATGACGGGGGAGGATGTGTTGTTGCCACTAGGGGAAAACATCGGTGTGAGTGCCCGTGTGCACAATGACTGCTTACATTACACACATTGATTAATGCGATTATCCGTTGCATGCAACTTAATACCTAAGGGGGTTCGGATGATAACCTGAGGGTGGATTATTAGTCATAGATGCAGTTGGATTACGGTCTATGTATATTGTTGTAATGCCCGCACTAAATATCATAGTAGTCATCATGTCATGAATGTGCACTACGGTGCAACCTCTATTTTTCAATTGCCCAGCTATAATTTGTTCACCAGCATGCTATCTTTTATGAGAGACACCACTAGTGAACCTATGAACCCCGGTCCATTTTCCTACACTATTAAACAAACCACTACAATTCTTTCTTTACTTACTGCAAGCATATACCATGTTCCACACTATACGTCTAATCTTTGTTTTCAGCAAAGACCAGTGAGATTGACAACCTTACTGTACCGTTGGGACAAAGTATTTTGGTTGTGTTGTGTGCAGGTTCCGCGTTGTTGCTGACACCGGTGAGGTGCCATCACCACCGTTAGTGGCATCAACCTTCTAAAGATCATCTTTCTCATACTGGATTGATAACCTTGGTTCTTAACTAAGGGAAATTCTTACCGATGTACTCATCATCCTCTCTTGGGGTTCTCAACACGCCATCACAAGCATCAAGAATTTCTGGCGCCGTTGCCGGGGACTTAAAATTTATCATCATCAAGAAGTCTCCCCGTCAAGGCACCATCAAGGTGTAGCAAAGAATTTCTGGCGCCATTGCCGAAGAGAAACAAGTCTTCTAGCAAGGGGAGTCTCTCACTCTCAACCTCTTTATTTTGTTTATTGTCTTGTTTTTATTTTTTGTCTTGTCTTGCTTCTTTATATCCAAAACACACAAAAATTAGTTAACTTCATAGCTGTTATTTTTGCTTTTCTACTCTTAGTTTAATCTATAGTCATGATTCTACCCAAGTTTATATTGAAAGACGTACATATAGGTAGAGGTGATATAATTGTGAAAGATAATATTGGAGAGTTCTTTAATTATGTTAGTAAGCACAAAGAATTTGAGGATAGATCCTTAGCTGAACTTGCTCCAGATGATGAAACCGCTGCAGTATCTCTAGTTCGTATGCTGGAAGCTAGGTTTGTTAACCTTAATCCCATAATACAACAAATGTTCCTCAACCTTGAAAACATTAAGGATAGCGAAAAAAGAGAGTTTATTCTATAAACTTTGTTTAAAGAATTTGGTGATGTTGTCATTGAGGCTAGAAAAGTTTTTAACCGATTTGAGATATCAGACTCATGTGTAGATGTTAATAGCACACCGGGTAAAGCCAATGATAAGGAAATTAAAATACCAATACCCTTTAAATTGGTAGGAATGCATGAAGCTCTAGAAAAGAATTTTGATTGGATTGTTCCTGCAAACCCATTTGATGAAAGTAGTGTGCCTAAAAGTGCTGATAAAGGGACATCTAAAACTTCTATAGATGAAATACAATTCATTTTTTAGGATATTTCTAAGATTAATTTTGATGCTTCGTCACTTGAAAATACTTGATTTACTTTCTATGTCTAGCTGAAAGGCGTTAAAGAAAAGCGCTACCGGGAGACAACCCGTTTTATTTCTCCATTTTCAACCTGTTTTCCGTCGTTTCTTTCTGTGTGATTTTCACCAGGTGTTGTCTATTTCCTTAGCAACCCCTATGTATCTTTATTTTGTGTCTTTGTTGAGCCAAGTATAGCCTCTAGTGGAAAGTTGAGACTATATTTCGGATTTCTGCGCAGGAAACAGAGTTCTGCTGTCCACTGTTAAATTCGTATAAAATCACGGAACATTCAAAATGACCTGAGTTTTTTTGTGCGTAATCCTGGGATATATACTCAACTTTTCTTAGTTGAACACTTTTTTATTTTAGCAACAGAAGATTTTCGAAAAAAAATCATCTTTACCAGTTGTCCTGTTCTGACAGATTTCTGCCAATAATTGCATTTGCATCTTAATCTCTTTCTTTTGGTGTTCTTTTGAGAAAAAGAGTCTTAAAAGAAGTTATGACAGTACCTAATGTGTTTATGAGTGTTAGTATTGTGTTGAAACTGAACCATGTGGATTTATTATTTTGACTGCACTAACGTTGCTAATGAAGATTGTGAGAAGTTTGGTGTGAAGGAAGTTTTCAAGGGTCAAGAGAAGAGGATGATATGACGTGATCAAGAAGAGTGAAGAGACTAAGATTGGGGATGCCCCGGAGGTACATTCCAGAAAATTCCAAGAAGACTCAAGCGTCTAAGCTTGGGGATGCTCAAGGCATCCCCTTCTTCATCGACAAATTATTAGGTCACTTCTAGTGAAACTATATTTTTATTCGGTCACATCTTATGTGCTTTACTTGGAGCGTTTTTTTTCTTTCAGTTTGTTTTTATTTTTGCAATAAGGTTGGTTGGACCCCAGCATTGTTTTATTGGAGAGTGACACTCTCCTCTTTTTCATGGGAATACTTAGTATTCTTGCTGCTGCATTTATTTAGCTCATGTTTTGCATTCATCTCTTATTCAGAGTTGTTAGTACTCTCTAGTTTTCATTGTTATATGCTTAGAGAGAGTTTTTGTTGTCATATTTATGTTCTTGGTTAAGAATAGAAATGCTTATGTGGTAGTTGTTATAGTGGAAAAATTCGCATGGTCTTGTAGATCACTAAACTGCTTCACTTGAATCACTGCGGTTGTTTTGAGATATTAATTTGCTTAATGGATAAACGGGAAAGACTAGTAAGTATAAAATTTTAATGGTTGGTCTAAGAAACTTGAAACTGTGCCAAACTTAAAATTACCAGTTGAGAAACAATGGTATGATACGAGTGATACATTTATGATCGGCCTTTTGTTACGCGCTACGGTCGGGGTAGCTAACAGTGACTTGTCACTGCCACCAACCCTCTTGGAGTAATTTGCATTTTTCCTTGTAAAGATGATTTGATTTCTGCAACCTTTTAACTCGTGAGTCTATGTTGCGGTTCCTGGCACTTCCACCACCCATATTCGCTAGCCTCTTCGGTAATGTGCATTGCCCTTTCTCACATTGAGAGTTGGTGCAAACTTCGCCAGTGCATCCAAATCCCGTGGGAGGACTTTGTTCTCCTACACATAAGCCCATATAATCTTCCTCAAAACAGCCACCATACCTACCTATCATGGCATTTCCATAGCCATTCCGAGATATATTTCTGCACAACATCCACCTCCATTATGTTACTTGATGATTAGCTTCATGGTTATTTATGCATACTGCTACACTGGCACGATCATGCAGTTGGATACATTAGAGATATTCCATTATGAGTTAGTACTAAAAAAGTGATGATTCATTGTAATATAGGATTTCCCCTACCGGTGAGATGTATAAAAAAAATGAAAAATCCCAAAAGGAGAAAAAAAAAGGGCCAAAGAGGGAATAAAGAGAGAGGGGGGCGCATCACTATCCTTTATACCACACTTGTGCTTCATGTTTAGCACCAATGCTTCAATTTGGAGAAATTTTTCATATTATCATTCATTCATAACTATGTGGGGAACTTTACATTATAGAACTTGGCTTGCATATTCCAATGATGAGCCTCCTCAAATGAGCTCTAGGTCTTCGTGAGCAAGCAAGTTTGATGCACCCCCACTAGTTCCATTGGAGAGCTTTCATACACTTATAGCTCTATGTGCATCCGTTGTGTGGAAATCCCTACTCCTTGCATAGCTTCGGTTGTAAGACTTTCTCTTGTCTAATGACCACTTTTAGCTTTGTGAGCCTTTCTTCCATTGACCTTCCAAACCCCCATAATGTTCTATTTTCCATAACATCCCGGTGCCAGGGACCAACGCAGAACACTTGCTTGTTTTTAGTGCGCAAATAGTTTAAGATTGAAGCATTGCATCATGTGGAAATCTTGACTTGATCCTAACAGGGGTTGTGAAGATCGTTTGACGTGCATGATATTGTTGATCTTGAAAGGTTAAATCATCTCTAATAAACTTTGCACGGTTGATAGTCTTTTAGTATTGGTTCATTAAAAGTTTTGCTTCTTTCTTCTCATTTGTTTATGCATTATTTGTTGATATCAAATATAGATCACACCTTTAGTTCATTTGATCCTAGTTTACATGCTCTGCTTTACATATTATGATCAAGATTGTGCAGTAGCATGTCACCTCAGAAATTATTTTGTTTTATCGTTTACCTACTCGAGGACGAGTAGGAACTAATCTTGGGGATGCTTGATATGTCTCCAAAGTATCCATAATTTCTGATGGTCCATGTTGATATTATGCCAATTGCTACATGTTTTCTCCCTTCTTTATAGCATTTTTACACGTTTTACGGGACTAACCTATTAACAAGATGCCAAGTGTCAGTTCCCTGTTTTCGACTATTTTTTATTTCAGAAAAGTTGTTCTGGAAATATTCTCGGAATTGGACCCCACGAATTCTGAAGTTCCTATTTTCCCCGGAAGCATCCAGAAGTACGAAGAGGAGTCGAAGACGGGCACCAGGGGGCCCTCACCATAGTCAGGCGCGGCCCCCCTTGGCCGCGCCTGGGCGTGGTGAGGCCACCCTGGTGGCCTACCGACGTCGCCATTTCGCCTATTTATTCCCCTCCGAAGGAAAACCCTCCGTACCTAATAAAAAATCCTCGAAAATTTCTGCGGCTGCCGTCGTCGTCAGTCCTAGATCAGGGGGTTCTGAAGCTGTCGCCCGGCACCCTGTCGGACAGGAAATCATCACCGGAGGCCTCTTCATCACCATGCCTGCCTCCGGAGTGATGTGTGAGTAGTTCATCCTTGGACTACGGGTCCATAGCAGTAGCTAGATGGTTATGTTCTCCTACTATGCCTCAATGTTTAGATCTCGTGAGCTGCCTAACATGATCGACATTGTTCTTATGTAATTCTATGTATTGTGTTTGGTGGGATCCGATGAATATTGAACTTATTCCAAGTTGATTATAGTATTTATTGCATATGTTATTTGTGATCTTGCACGCTTTCCGTTGCTAGTGGTTGCTCTGGCAGAGTAGTTGCTAGTGACTCCAAGAGGGAGTATTTATGCTCGATAGTTGGGTTCATGCCTCCTTTTCGCCTGTGCTCGAGTGACAGAAACATGACTTGGGAGGATGTGCTGCTACCACTAGGGAGAAAACAGCGGTGTGAGTGCCCGCGTGCACAATCATTGCTTACATTACACACATTGCTTAATGCGATTATCTATTGCTTGCAACTTAATACCTAAGGGGTTTCGGATGATCTGAGGGTGGATTATTGGTCATAGATGCAGTTGGATTACGGTCTATGTATATTGTTGTAATGCCCGCACTAAATATCATAGTAGTCATCATGTCATGAATGTGCACTACGGTGCAACCTCTATTTGTCAATTGCCCAGCTGTAATTTGTTCACCCAGCATGCTATCTTTTATGGATAGAGACCACTAGTGAACCTATGAACCCCGGTCCATTTTCCTACACTGTTAAACAAACCACTATAATTCCCTGCTTTCTTTACTTAGTGCAAGCATACACCATTTTCCACACTATACGTCTAATCTTTGTTTTCAGCAAGACCGGTGAGATTGACAACCTCATTGTACCGTTGGGAAAAAGTATTTTGGTTGTGTTGTGTGCAGGTTCCGAGTTGTTGCTGACACCGGTGAGGCGCCATCACCACCGTTAGTGGCATCAACCTTCCGAAGATCATCTTTCTCCTCCTGGATTGATAACCTTGGTTCTTAACTGAGCGAAATTCTTACTGATGTACTTACACACCCTACTCTTGGGGTTCCCAACACGGCATCACAAGCATCAAGAATTTCTGGCGCTGTTGTCGGGGACTTAAAATTCATCATCAAGAAATCTCCCGTCAAGGCACCATCAAGGCGTAGCAGCTGCCACCCTATGGTGTGGCCCCCTGTGCCCCCCCCCCCCCGGGTATCTTCAGGACTCCGTGAAACCTTCGATAATTCTAAGACTTCTGGGCTTCAAATTTTCCAATTCCGAGAATATTTCTAGAACAACTATTCTGAAACTAAAAACAACAGAAAACAAGAATTGGCTCTGTGCCATCTTGTCAATAGGTTAGTCCCTGAAAATCGATAAAGATGATATAAGTGCATAGCAAACATGTAGCAAATACCATGAAAAACATGGAACATCCGAAAGTATAGATACGTTTATGACGTATCAATATCATAGCCGTAAAATCAAGCACCGTTCTTTTAAAGAAGGTGACTTAGTTCTAACACAGGTGAAAGAAAGAAAACACAAGTTAGCCCCAGTTTGGGTGGGATCTTTCGTCATTAGTAAAGCTATGAAAAATGGGTCATACTACCTTGTTGATATTCGGGGTGATGAAGATGACAAGAAAAATTCAAATCGTAAGAGGAAAAGAAGCATAGATGAAGAGCTAGGAGAGACAAACCAGCCTTGGAGCATCCATCAGTTTCGTACTTTCCTATCACTCCCCGTCTTCAACGGTACTACGTGGACCCTAAGGAAGCAAAGCTCATGCAATTAGGTGCACTGATGGAGAAGTCGGTATATGAACTAGTACTGTGTGAACTGATGGGGTAGTCTTCCATGTTTAAGTGAACTTTGAGGAGTTGTAATAAGTTTTATTTGAACCAAGTATTAGCTATCTTTCGTATGTTTTGATCCTACACTCATGACTAGCATGTTCCTCAATTTGTTTTTATTTCGTGTCTCCATTTTGACTACATACTTCCATGACTAGCATGTCGACACAGTTAGGAAGGTTTAACCCTTCCTGACAACGGCAAATAGTCAACAGTTTCTCAATTTGTATTTTTTTGTGGCTTCATTTTTGACTATACTTTCATGAATAGCATGCCACCACAGTTAGGAAGGTTCAACCCTACATGATCATGAAGGAAATTGTAAACACTTAATAACTAGCACAGTAAAATGAGGAAGGTTCAACCCTTCATGATCATGTCAATCGAGCCGTTTGTACCGTAGAAGAATAATTAATCAAGAAGGCAGTTGTAGGTTTTTTACTGCGTATTTCTAAATGTTAAAGAAAAAATTGGAAGTGGCGTAGTGGGGAACTGTCATTTCGGGGTGGAACTGTCATTTCGTGGGGCCCCCTTTAAAGTTGCCAACGACTGCGAAGTGGCAGTTCCTTCTATTCAGGGGGAGTTCTCTTTTCTATTTGCGTCAGTGGAAGGTGAGCGCGCGAGTCCATTCTACTGCTTTCTCTTTCTGTGATTTCTCCATCAGCGTTTGCATTTTTCCTAACATTCATTTTTTCGTAAGGCTCATTGAAGATCTCCTGTTGAAGTTTGCTAGTAAGTTATCTAGATACTGGAATCATCCTCTGTGATACGATTGTACATCAATCCTTTTTCTCAGGCTTAAACTGTTACCTTGTTACTTGATAATTCGTAGGGATGGATTGTCAGTTCTGTATGCAGACAGCAGCCTACTGTGGTCGTTCTGCGAGGCATGCAGACTCATTTGACATTGTGATCAAGGGTGGGCAGCAACAAAGTGTGGTAAGTAGAATGTATTTTCAATTCTGGGCCGGTTGTTTCTATGCAAATCTGTCTGATGCATTCATGATGATTTTGTATTTAATTTGCAGGTCATTCCCTGCTACTTCATGGAAAGGTTGAACCACTTTGTTCAAGGGGAGTGGATGGTTGCCAGGAGCCCGGGGTTTCGCAAGTTTGATTTCCTACTTAAAAGGAGCCATTGAGGACTGCATTAACTGGGCCCTACTGGCTCTCTCTGACTAGGGTTTACAATGTTGTCGTTGGAGACATCATTCGTTTTCAGTTTAACAGCACTGAAACTTATTCGAGTTCACTGTCTACAATAGTCTTGGGGGTGTGAAAGATGCAGATATTAATGATTTTGGTAAGTTGATAGTTCCATTGGCCATTGTTTTGAAAGATGCAGATAATAATGATTCGACTAGGTGAAGTAGTAGCGATGCAGGCAGTTTTCTTGCATTGCATTGCATTTTTTCAGTGTAATGATCTTGAAGTAGGTGCAGTAATTGGGTAGTGTGTCTGTTACTGACTAACTGTTTTCTTATTTTTGGACAGTTCTGGCTGATGTGCCATCAAGCATTCGGAGCATTCTACACAGGACCCTTTTCTCTGATATTGGAGATATCACTGAAGTGCACATGGCAGACATCCTGTTTGGCATATACAAATATGTGCACTACCCAGCAGAAGATTCTTTCTATGAACCAATTGCACAGAAGCAGTTTGTTGCGCACAGGATGAATGAGGAATGAACACTTTGATGCACTGGTTAGTTCTTTAGTGAAAACAGAAATTTTATTACCTGTTGTACTCTGTTGCTAGAATCCACAAAAAACTAAAATCCAATTGTTCTTCTCAAATATCAGTACATATCTGCAATGGCAGTCCAGGGCTATGGGTACAATGTCAATGGGACAGCCCTACTCTATGAAGACAAAGATGAAGTGGACGACAGCATTGACTGCTCATACCATATTGAAGGCGACGACTACATTGTAATCACTGAAGGATGGACTGACTTCAGGGATGCTGCGCATATAGGCGCAAGGTCTGTTCTGCTAGGCAAGGTGGAACCTCTTCCGCAGGAAATTGGTCTTAAGTTCATTAAAATCATCAACTAGGATGTGCTGTAGTAGTATCGGATTTAGGTATGATTCAAGATCATTTTACCCCAGTTTTAATGTTGAAGAATCAGCTTTGTTCTATGTAGTTTAATTCGTGCACAAAACTAAGTTTATGAGTTGATTTGTCTAATTATGTTGCCATTAGGAAATTCTGTTGTTTTCGGTAGTAGAAAATATTTCGTGTGCAACAACCATTTAGTGGCACTCTGACAAAGCGCCACTAAATGTCTAACCTATAGTGGCACTTTCGCAAACTGCCACTAAATGGCATGGCTTATAGAGGCACTTTGTCAATATTTTATATAACTGCCCCAAGAATGTTATCACTGGTGATGAATGGAAATTATCAACCTTTTAAGAACCAATATATGTTTTTATTTCCAAACAAAGTTACGAGGGGCAATGAATGGAAATTACCAACCTTTTTTTTAGAAACCAATGTATAGTCTATTCCCAAGAATGTTATCAAGGGTGATGAATTAAAATTACCAACCCTTTAAAACCTATATATAATTTCCCAAGAATGTTATCAACAGAGATGAATGGAAATTACCAACCTTTTTGAAAACCTATATATATTTCTTTTTCCAAAACAAAGTAATCCAGGCAGATGAATGGAAACTAGCAACCCTTTGAAAACATTTTTATAACTTCCCCAATAATGTTTTAGCAAGGGAGATAATTGAAATTACCACCTCTTTTTTATAAACCCATATACATTTTTATTTTCCCAAGAAATTCATAAGGGACAATGAAATAAAATTAACAACATTTTTTCAAAAACCAGTACGTAATCTATTCCCAATAATGTGATCAAGGGGAGATGAATGAAAATTACCAAAACATCAAAAACTTTTATATAATTTTTCCAAGAATGTTATGAATGGAGTTGAATGGAAATTACCTGCTTTTTTAGAACCAATATATATTTTTTTTTCTAAAGAAATTATCAAGGGAGATGATTGGAAATTACCAACCTTTTTTTAGAAACCAATGTATAGTCTATTCCCACGAATGTTATCGGGGTGGTGAATGAATATTACCAACCCTCTAAAAACCTATATATAATTTTCCCAAGAAATGTTATAAACGGAGATGAATGGAAATTACCAACCCTTTGAAAACATATATATATTTCTTTTCGAAAACAAAGTAATCAACTGAGATGAATGGAAATTACCAACCCTTTTTGAAAACATATATATATTTCTTTTCGAAAACAAAGTAATCAAATGAGATGAATGGAAACTACCAACCCTTTGAAAACATATATTTTTATAACTTCCCCCAAGAATCTTATCAAGGGAGTTAATGGAAATTACCAACCCATTTTTACAAACCAATATATATTTTTATTTCCCAAGAAATTTATAAGTTGCAATGAATTACAATTAACAACTTTTTTTCAAAAACTAGTATATAGTCTATTCCAAACAATGTTATCAAGGGATATGAATGAAAATTACCAACTTTTTTACAAACCAGCATATACTCTATTCCCAATAATTTGTTAACAACGGCGATGAACGAATAATACCAACTTTTTCAAAACCTTTATACAATTTTCCCAATAATGTTATCAAGAGAGATGAATGGAAATTACCACTCTTTTTGAAAACCTATATATATTTTATTCCAAAGAAGTTATCAAGGGACATGAATGGAAACTACCAACCTTTTTGAAAACAAATTTAACCGCGTCCATCCCAACGTATCACTGGTGTCCGCTAGAAGTTTGCTTTTACGAAAAAAAATTAATTCATTTTTAAGTTGTACTCTGTTATGAGTTTTTTGTTTGCCGTTTTCTTTTTGAAAGCGGAATTAATAAACTTTTGTGTTTTTTGTTTTGGCTCTGTGAATTAAATGTATTTTTCATCTTCAAGGAGATCTCGTCCATGAACCCATATATGTATTTTACTCGCGAAATCAGTAGGAAGTAATCCTCCTCATATTTTTTGAGGAAGTAACCAAAAATACCAACCCAAAATCATTATTCACAACCTTTTTATCAAAAGCGGGATGAAATAAATATATGAACTATCATTTTTTTTAAGAATGTTTTTATCAAGTATTTTTGTGGGGGAGATGAAACTTTTATACATCGGGATTCTTCAGTTTTTTGTTTCAATCGGGCTGCGCACTTATCAGAGGAAACAAATATTTTAGTCGGAATGTAATTTTTTTATTTTGTTAGAAAGCTAAAACAAATTATACTAGTTGGAAGTGGAATTTTTTATATTAGATATCTCCCACCCTTTTTATTCTTACCCTAAAAATTCACTAGCCCAAAAAGGAATTTAATTTTTCTACGAAAAATTAATTTTCTGTGAACAAATAGCTACAGTCGGAAAAAGGGAATAGAAAATAAAAAAACGAACGGACCCCGTCCGTGCTTTTTACGTGTTGACGTCACCAGGCTAGCGCGCGTGCGCGTTCTCTCCGTAAAAAGGACGTGGCCGTTACGTTTTTGCGCTTGCGCGTTGACGTTAGCCAGAAAAGGGAATACGCACGTTTCCTAATATAGCAAGTGCTGGTGTGTCGGAAACCGATCGACGATTAGCTTCCTGTCGCGCGCTCGCGCGCTAGCCCAGCCCCCCACGATCAGCCTCTTTGACGGTCCATTGTGTCCTAATCATGGCCATATTCCGGTTCTGATTTGTAAATATGTAGGCTTAGCTAAGACAAGTCATGCATACTTCAAAGACCCATTGCAAATTGTATTTTACTAGACGAAAAGGCGAGCTTCGCCTCGCCGACTGCAAGGCATTATCATACATCATGGTCAGCTTGGTGTACCCACAAGCATTTTTGCTATATCTACCAGGTGTAATGCATTTAGCGCAGCTTTCTATTTTGTTATGATGCAATCCATAAACCAAGAGCAAGGTTCTCAGGAGGGTGCACTGGGGTGCTGCATGCAGGACACATTTGACCACGCCAGCGAGCACAAAGACCTCATATGGACTTCTCCATACCATCGTTGAAAAAATAGTGGCAAAACACTAAATAAATGGAACAATTTGAGAAGTCCTAAACAATGAAGTCTTTATGACATCATTTTTTCTTGAGATTTTTCTGCTGCAAAGCGATCACATATACAAAATAGGTCATTCAAATGAGCTTCTTAGTGTCTCTAGCAGAACTCTTCAATCCAGCTTTTAAAGATGTCAGCCACCACCTGAAGCTTAAGGATTAAACTTTGTACTTGTATGCTGCGAGAAAGTAACACCAAATCCCACCCATAAAATTGCTTGCATGAAATATTAAAAAACAAAAGCATGGGGCGATTGTTACTGTATTACAGGACCTGAACACATCAGAGTAATACAGATCAGGAATTCTTCAAAGAGAGGAAAATGGGCAGGAACATTATAATACCTGGAGAGATGATAGCTCCATTACTGTCAATCTCGTCACCTTTGTAAGGTAGAACGGTGAAGCGTAGAACTGGATGCGATGAAAATTGGTGTCCTTGGAGAAGAAAGGGGTTTCCAGCTTGTACCTGAAAGGAAACAAAAATCATACTATGATCATGCTGTTGCAACCGACGCGAAGGAAAATAACATATGCAAGAACTCCGATAGATGAACAGGCAAACACGGCTAAATAAAACAATTAATCAGATTTGGAGATGTGAATGAACACTCCAGTAGAGATGAACAAAAAAATTGATTTGGACATGAGTTGTTCCTCCGAACCTTGAAAGGGGAAAAAAGCACATAGGAACGCTTTGATTTAACGAACATTCAAATCGAGATGAGAAAGATAGATCTAGGCATGTCTTGTTCTTCCATGTGCCGGCCAATCAAAGGGAGAGAGATGGATATTGCGAAATTTTAAGCTCATCTATTCCATCATTCACAATAGGCATGCCATCATCTATTGTAGTTCCAAAATCATTGGAAACAAAGGTGTCGCCAACACAAATCTGGTTGGAGCCGCAACTAAAAAGTTATTCATTACATTGGCTTGATATCTGGAAATTCATTTGTGAACAGTGTATGTTACCCCTTCTTTTATACCATGTTTCCAGTCAAAGCATATTTCTATTTCACATCGGATGATTACATTCATTACTTGTTTTAGGATCACTCAAAAGTCGAACATTTTCATGATATAAATGATTGCTTCTTCCTGTTCTCACAAGTGTGCAAAGGTTACCGACACTATGAAATTGATCCTTTTCCATCTGTCGTATAAAGTTACGTATTAACAACGGGGTCTTAAATTGAAGTAACTATCCATTTAGAGGGGATGTAGCTTATAAGTATCCATCAGACATTGGAAAGCTGCATGGGCTCCATGATAAAGAGCCAACATGTGATGCACAAAGATGTATCGGATTCAAATGTTGAAATATTGTCTATGTACTAAAAGAAGATAGCAAATTATCTAAGCACTTATATTATAGCCGAGCCTTCACAAGACCTATAGCTTCAGATTTTCTCCTAATGGATGTACCCGAATGCCTGAACGATAGAGCTGTATAGAGAGCTCATTCCCGCTTCAATTAGTACATCCTGCTGAGAGCATGAGCCTCAAATTTACAGTGGAGTAAATGAAGTCAGCAACATACACACAGTTCCATACTTCCGATTCATTTGCTTGAGATTTGTACCGGAACAGTCAAGCTAGCAAAGAAAAGATAAGCAATTTTATATGAATATCAACATCTGAACATCTTAATATCAAACGGATGAGTAACTTTAAGATAAACTCAATTTGTGATATTAATTTTATTGACTGCCTCACAATATACCTATATTTTTTTATGCCCATTGTTTTGAAAACGGGTAACTATGAATATATCTATGAAATTCAAAAGTTCCGAAGCACAAAATAAACCACATGTCACTTCTTCTCAGCAGACAACATATACACTATTCGTCTACCTATCTAATCTTGCATAGTTGGAAGTCAATGTTGAGATTAAAAATTACCTACAAATCTTTGAAAAGATGAGTGATCAGTGATCTGTTCGCACACCAGGAGCTGACACAACGTCATGATATTGCAAACTGAAAGGCATACCAATGTCGCCCCGGTTGTATACATCAGCAGATTCCACTTTCTAGAGAACACAAGCTGGTTTGCGATGCCTAGAACAGCAAAAGCATAACATGTCAGTTCAACGACTGAACCTCGCGTAACAAATTGCCTACATGAAAACCATTTGCATGCATGGTAAAGACGGCATAACCAATAAAGTTATATATAGATTAACTACAACATCAGGCCCACTATGTTCTATCACACCTTCGGGATAGAAGGACAAAAGTACGAACGAATGTTAATATTTAATTTCTACACTTTCAGCACAAAAATACGCGGAAACATGAATTTTATGTGGTATATATATTGAAAAAGACAGAATTCGTGATTATTTCAAGCATTTTGTAGGCGGCCAAGGACAAACCAGGAATCTCTCATAATAAAAACAAAATTTAACATCAAAGGATGGCAAAATCAGAGGTGATCTTGCAATGCCCAGTTGCAGATCGTACTGCCATTGGGGTGTTGGATTAAGAGAATGTCCAAAGAATCTTCAACAGGTTTGTTAATTCAAATGCAGACAAAAGGAATATAGAGAGTAGAGACTAACCGCCATTGGCAGCGTGAAATTTCCCAAATTTCTCATGGATTCACTAGCTTCATAATACCAACAAAGATCTTCCTATAGAGACTGGCTCTGTAGTGAAAGTGAGTGAAGGTCAAGCTCCTAGTGGTTCAGATTATATGTACATCACAGAACAACATACTTATTCTCTTTCCCTTAGCATTTTATTTCCCTTCCTTTCAATATCTAGGCTGTACAACAGCATGCAAATTAAGTGAAATATTCTCTTTTGCATAAGTTTCTCTTCGCCCTCTGTTCAACATTTTATGACTGCAAATTAATTTCTCTCTCTTACTACTAACACATTAATCACATGGATAGCATGGCAATTTCTCCCAATTAATGTATTAGTTTCATGACTTGTTACATCTCGCGAATACCTGACTTCTCTCAATCAATAAGCCTTCAGATTATGTAAGACACTCACAGCTTAAATGCATATCTAAAATTGGATTTTTCATGGAACAACTACACTGGAACATGGCCAGAGCAGCACCCCAGCTCAACTCCAGGTAAAAACTGGCTTTGGATCTAGATGGTACCACGGCAGTGCCTACCCACTACCAATGGAAATGAGTTGCAGACATAACGCAGCAACAAATAAAATATATATCAAAGATTTATTCGACATACAACTTCCGTTAGCCTGCTCTGTTCTATTCTAGGAATGCACACTGAGAAATAATAGAGGAACAACTATAATAGCATTAGCCTCTGGATATTGGGTTCTCAGTCTGAACTATACCATTGACCTCCCATAAGGAAGCCTACTAAGATTCAACAAGAATATTGTCATCACCTTTATGTTCCATGTCTGAATTTTTATAGCAACGACGTTAACCTTTCTTTAGGCAAATTTTGAGGCTCACAAATTGATAGATATGAATGAAGCATAAGATAGATATCGACATGTCAAGATGTTTGGAACCTACACTAAAATGCTACCACACCCATTAAATCAAAGGAATAAATATCTCCCGGGTGGACTCAAATCAAACCCTGTCTCTCTACCACTTCGACTGCGCGTGACCAGCTGAAACACGGAACCCTCCCGTCTCGCGTCGTCCCCCGCGGGCGACCGAGACGGCGCCCCTCCTGCCGCGCCCCTCCCCACCTCCTCTCCTCCCTCCCTCGCCGCCGCCGGCGGGAGCCGCCGGGGCAAAGCCCGCGCGCGGTGCTGGCGGCGGCGGGTCGTCCTCTACCCGGCGCGTGGAGGGCCTCGCGGGGAGGTTTCTTCAGGTGGCGGTGCTCCTTGGTCGGACTCGGGCTACTGCGGCGAGGCCCTGGCTGGCGGCGGGAGGGCTGCTCGACGGCGGGGACCGGATGTGGGCAGCGTGGACGGCGGCGGATCGAGCGTGGGAGGGTGTCGGGCCTAGGTCTGGGCCTAGATCTGGGCTGGAGCGGGCCGGTCTGGGCCGCGGGGGCTTGTGGGCGGTGCGGAGACGCCGCTGCCGCCGTGCTCGCGGCTCCTCTCCTCGATGGGTCCCATCGTCTGCTCGGACCGCTTGTCCAGCTCTTCCCCGTCCCATCTCCGCCCTCCCTTCTTCTTCCTCCCCGGCCACCGCTGCTAGCATAGCTCGCCGGGCTTCTCCCGCGCGTGGCTGGCGGCGGCGGGCCATACCCGCGCGCTCGGAGGGGATCGGGGGTCCCGACGGCGGCGGTGCTCCTAGGCGTGGCGGCGGTCCGGTCGGCGGCAGGAGGTCGCGACCGGGAGGTAGACGGCTCTGCAGGCGCAGCCGTTGGCTGCGGGGAGGGGCTCCTGCTTCGTGGCGGCGCCTCCTTCCGTGGACGACGAGCATCTTCTCCGGCTTGGGACGACGATGGCGGCGGTACACCTGCTGCAGTGCGGTGGCGGGACTTCACGAGCCTGTTTGGGCTCGGCCGGGCCAGGAGGGCATGGTTTGTCTCGCTACTACATCCGGTCGGCTACCGCAGATGGCGGTGGAGGCAGATCCCTCCCGTGTGTTGCTGTACTGTTGTCCGTCGCCGGAAGTGACGCTCCTCGGTTCTTCGGACCTCATGTCGTGGATCTCGGTGAGACGGCGGTGGTGAGTGCTTGGCCGGGGTGGCGTGCGGTGGTGGGTGGCAAGTGTGGTGGAGCACCCTGATGTGCCCGGGGAATGGTGTTTTGGAAGTTGGGGAGAAATCCCTGCTGTCTCGGCACCGACGTGATGACGCCTGCGGGCGTCGTCCTCCTTCCTGAAGGACGTCGGGTATACTTCCTCTCCGTCCCCCGATACGAACCAGGGGAAACCCTAGGCAGCAGCGTCGTCGTCGTCGCATTCCCTCTTGAGGGGCTGTTTTGGTTCGTGGTGATCATGTTTGCAGGAGTGTGGTGGATTACTTCGGAGGGCGCAACGGTCGAGGGTCATCATCGTTTCGTCGAACCGCCGATGTCGGCATTGTTTTCTCTTTCTTTCTTCTTTTTGTGTCTTTTGCGCGGGTTGTGTGCTGTTCGCCCCAGCAGTGGATTCACAGTTGTTTCGGTTGGTTGCTATATTAATATAGCGGGGCGAAAGCCTGTTTCGGCTCTACCACTTCGACTACAGGACCGCTGACAAGGGACGCTGTCGCCGAAGCCACAGCCTGCCACAACGAAGTGGCGGGTGACATAACAAAGTACTATGGTTACCTTTGGGACTCTTTTTTTCAGGAGATTGGTGACTTGGATTGTATCATCTGTAAATCGGATACACCCACTGCAAACATCGCAAAGTCTTAGCTACAATGTCAGGATAAGGTGGTTAATAACTGCTGGCACAACACGCAAACTGCAGGTCTTTGATTTCAGTGCCACTCGATTAAAAGGGAGAATTTCTCATGCTAACTCCTAAAGAACTAATCTGCGCCACACAAATTGATCATATGAAACAGCCGGTAATAACTTGCCTCTGAACAACCTCACTATCCACGAAGCTGCAGCAGACAGCGCCAGGTTTCTACGTCACCACCGGACAACGACCTTAATGGAGAGCTGGAAGGCGAGCTTGATGACAACGGGGCAGAGGCGGGCAGGGTCCTCGGCGGCGACCTCCTCCGATGGTGCGGCTGTGTATGTTGTCTAGTGCCGATGGCAGCCAGTTCGAGGGGAGGGAAACGACGGCCGGTGTGGGGGCGGAGAGGGTCGCGGCGTTTGGCACAGGAACGGGAACACAACGCATGGAGTATAGGGCACCAACGATTTGGTGAAGGGTTGTTGGTGGCGCCGAGGTCAGATGGTGGCCGGAGGGACATGGCGGCGCCGGGGCCCTAGCTTCCACTGCCTCTCTCCATCACTCGAGAATTGATGCCGTAGAGGATAAGGTCACCATCCCACGAGTCACAATAACTACATCACACACACACACGTGGTCAACGCACCGACCACCAGCTCGACGACAGCTGCAGCGCACGGACACATGAATGAGCCGGGCTACACCCAGCGACAGCAAAAAATTAAAGGACCCACATTCACAGACACAAAACGACGCAGCTACGCTCAAAACGCTCGCTTTCTACCGAGATTATAGCTAAAGCTAATATTTACTACTAAAATATTCTATAGATGATTAAAACATGTTCTAAAACTGCAATTTTATATAAAAGCCAGCTATAATACATTGTATCTCAGGGGGAACATGCATCCTCGTTGCAGAAAAAATGCCACCATACAACAATTACTTCTGGTTTAAAAAAGAATGACTTCTTTGTAATAGGTTGCAAGAGCTGTGAAAGTTGCATATGTTTTGTGCTGTGTAAAAAAACAAATGATCCATAGGCACACTCATGCATCAGGAAAGATTTACAAGGCGGATTTCCTTCGAGGTTTTCCTCTTCCAAAAACTAATGATATAGTAACTTGCAGAAATGTAATCATGTCCAGAATAACATACAATAGTTCTAGACAAAACTGATATGCATGCTCTTAATCAGTTTCCATCTACACCACAAAAGGTCCTGCAGTTTCCATCTACACCACAAAGGGTTCATTAGCTTTCGTACAGTAGGAACTACACCACTAAGTTTATTTCCTCCATTCCCAGATCATCGAGAGTGGAGTTACCACATCGGCTACAGCTTTTCAATGATCTTCTCATGTGGTCGCCACAAGTAATGAAAAGATAGCACCATGATTCATAATTGACAATTTAAGGGCAATGATAATTTGCAACCGGCTCTGTCAGCTATGAAGATAATAATAGAGACATGTGCCACAGCTAGTATGGAGCATGATGTCATAAACAACGTTTACTCTCCCTATAGTACATGGATGTTGTTGTTGTTAAATTACTATCAATTATATGCTGATAAGAGACGCAATGATATGAGATGAACAACTTCTTGAAGTGTAATTACTTATATCAAAACTGAGCACAGATTCATCACCTAAATACTTGAAGCAAAGTAGCATGGTGTCACCTTCAGAGACAGAAATCTCAAGCACCTCCCATGTGTAGGAGGGTTCTACACGAGTCTCAGAAAAAAGCTTGAGCAGAAACGCTGTTCAAATTGTACCTACGGAAGTCTAAATGTGTAATACGGGTGCACTGATAATTTCCATATTTACCAACATATCTCATTAAAAAAGTAAAGCAAGATTCGGTATTTATTCTGTGTCAAGAAAAAGGTGCTTAGTATCTATAAGTATCACCCAAAGCATTAAGTGTGATATTCATATAAAAACTATCCATGGTATTTTTAGTATGTATTACCTTGAGCATGGAGATCAAGACTTGAGGCAACCAAATAACAAAATGCAAGTGTTGTGAAGAAGAACCTATGCAACAAAACCATAGCTGAATTAGAATAGAGTAGGTTTACTCGGTAAATAGGGACCAGTGTAACAGCTGGAACCTTTTTCACTCCTGGGTTAGCTCAGGGCAGCGAAATGCGCTGCGCAAATTCAGAGTCGTACTGGTCATTGAATAGGATCTTCCGTAGTCCTGCAAAGTATAAACAATTACAATTCAAGTGATATTTCTATTTCTCTCAATGCAAAAAATAGTCTTCGACATCGGGATATGTTGATGATACCAAAGCAAAAAATCTCACTTTTGTGAAAAAATTTCTTTAGACCCGAAAGCTGTTCAAAGAAGGCTAACAAAAGCTTCATATTAACCGCTTTTTCCAGGTCATGCTCAAGGAATAAGATCGTGTCGTCAGCGCACTGCAAAATCTACACACCACCTTCTACTAGATGGGGGTACCAAACCACCTATCTGACCCTCCTCCTTAGCCCTAGCAATTAGTACCGCTAACATATCAGCTACCAGGTTAAAAATAATAGGGGACAATGGATCACCTTGACGCAATCCCTTAAAGGTTTGGAAGAAATGACCTATGTCATCGTTCACCTTTATCCCCACACTCCCTCCCTGCACAAACCTAGCAACCTACTCAAACCACTGCGGCGTGAAGCCTTTCGTGCAGAGAGTTTGCTGAAGAAACACCCAATTCACTTTATCGTAGGCTTTCTCAAAATCAATCTTAAGCAAGACCCCATCTAATTTTTTACGCTTCAACTCATGAATCGTTTCATGAAGCACCACAACTCCCTCCAGAATATTTCTGCCTGGGAGAAAAGCTGACTGAGAAGGTCTAATCACCTTTTGCGCAATCAACGTCACCCTATTTGTTCCGACCTTCGTAAAAATCTTAAAACTAACGTTAAGCAAACATATTGGTCTATATTGCTCAATGCGGCTAGCATCTTCGTTCTTAGGAAGCAATGTTATGACACCAAAATTCAATTTGAACAAATTTAAATCACCAGCATGCAGCTGTGAAAATAATGCCATAAGATCATCCTTAAGAACCACCCAAAATTTCTTATAGAATTCTGCCGGAAACCCATCCGGTCCCGGTGCTTTATTTAACTCCATCTGAGAAATAGCATCGAACACCTCCTCTTCAGAAAAAAGGTCGTGTTAGAATATTATTCTCCAACCCGGAAACCTGAGCAATATCATCCACTCTCGATTCAAACATCGACACCGTAGTTGGAGCCGGCGCCCCAAACAACTTTTTATAGTACTCAGAAATAAATATTTTCAGATTTTCCTGGCCAATGATTGTACCCTCATCCTGTTCTAACTGAAAGATCATCTTCTTTTGACGCTTCCCATTGGCTATGAGGTGAAAATATCTTTTATTATTTCCACCCTCCTGAATGTGTCTAACCTTGACACGTTGAGCCCACTTAGACTCCTCATCACGACGAAGTTTAGATAAGTGAGAGTCAGCCTCTCTCTTGGCCCTCATTTAATCAACTGAAAGAGGACCACACTCCGCTTTCAAATCTAATTCTTGAATAAGGAGAATCAACTTCTCCCTCAATCTCTTGTATTCCCCGCTCAAATTTTTTGCCCACCCTCGTAAGAAACTACGGAGATGTCGGATTTTATTCTGCCACCTCTCAATAGGAGTCTCCCCCGTCACCACGGAGTTCCATTGCTCCTTGATCAACTCAAAAAAACCTTCTTGATGCAACCCCGACAACTCAAAATAAAATACCGATCTATTCCCTAGAGCCGAACTTCCTGAGTCAATAAGAAGCGGTACATGATCTGATTCAGTGTGAACCATCGCCAGAACCGTAACGAGAGGGTATTTTTGTTTGCAAGATACGGTAGCCAGAACCCTATCCAACTTCTCATGAGTTGGAATGTCCCATCTGCCCGTATATTGTCTCCCTGACATCTCTAATTCTTTCAAGTCAAGACTCTGAATTATGGCATTAAAAATAAATGGCCATCGAGGGTTAAAATTGTCATTACTTTCTCATGTTGCCTTCTAATAATATTAAAATCCCCTCCAACAATCATAGGTAGGGGCTCCCCTTCGCAAATTCGAACCAACTCGGACAGAAACTCTGGTTTTTTATCATCCTGAGCTGCCCCGTAGACAACTACTAACGCCCACAAAAAATCATCATTTTTTGTGCGTAGATGAAACTTAACAGAGAAATCTCCTGCAATAGCTGTCCGTACAGTTATCATGGAGAACATAAGGACAATCGTGAATGAGGGTTAAGAAGAAGGATAAATTTAACGCTTCACGATCTCCAGAGGGAGCTCCTACCGGCAGACCACTTACAAGCACTTCAAGTGGAATTTGCGGATTTTCTGCTGAAGGAGGTCATAGCTGAAAATGGAAAATTGCATTGTTAAGTATAAACAATGATCTGCATGTAATGATCTCAATATGTATAACTCTATTCGGATGTAATGATCTAATTGAGATCAATGTAATTTTCTTTTGATGATATCAATGCATGCAATGATTTTTATGATGATTACTATCAATGTGCAAAAAATATGTCATTTACAGCCTCACCGAAGAAAAAAAAACAGCACCGAAATAACACCTCAAAAAACAGCCAAAAAAGAAACATGCCAAATCTCTGCCGCTGTAGGGAACCTTTTGCCCTGATTGGCGTTACCAACCGGGGTAAAGGGGGGGGGGGCCTGCACGCTGCGCAGAGCACACGTGGGCACCCCTTTTACCCCGGTTGGTATCAACCACCGGGTCATTAGGGGGGGCTTTAGCCCGGGTTTGCGAAACCTGGCTAGGCAGCCGGTGCGTAACCCCCCCCCCCCCCCCCCGCCCCCCAACCGGGGCAAAAGAGCTGCCCCCCACTAGTGATATCTTCCACTCCACCGGATTGTATCATAAAATCAATTACGTGCGAGCAATTGAAAGGTAAATTATTGCCACAACTATAGTTGTACATTATACTACAACTAATAAAGAGTTAAAAAGTGGGTACTGAATTGAAGTGCCACACATCACTCTTGCAAGATTGGGTAGTATAAATCACTAACAAGATTGGGTAACATAAGTCAGCCAAAGTGAACGGCCTCTATGCCCACCATACAAGAGGACTTTGAATATTTTACTAGCTTTTTATTTTATTTTTTCTTATCCATGTCCATATGAGAATGTACCAAGGGACTAGACACACTAGGATTTAATGATACAGGGAATGGCAAATTCACTATGGGGTATTCAATCACGATATAGATGCTCTAATAACCTCCTCATCAATATATATGTACCTCTCCGCATGACTTTCCTCTGTCGTACCTCTGCAACCCATTGATGAGATCAATTGGGCGATGCTCATATTCGTATTTTTGTTTTTCCCGACACATGCTACATATATGGAGGAGGAAGAATCCCTAGCATCGGCCACGATACGAGTGAAAAATTAATTCTGTTTAGCGAAGTATAGAATTGCTTATTGATTCTTTGATTGCCAACATATTTTCAAACATCCTAAAATTATAATTTTCTCGGAATTAAGAAAGAGAAACCCCCCAGCCATAACATGAACAACTACCAGTCGTATCATCAACACACGGCCCTGGTGGCACACACCTGCAGCATCATCAGTCACCAAGGAAACTCCAAATTATCTCCCTCAGCTTCCCTCGTGCGCGTCCGCCCCAAAGATGGGTTCCTCCACACCCTGTAACGAGGCGCGGCAGGTGAGACCATTGCGAACGCCCGCTCCACCTTGGTGGCATCATTCTAAAAGGTGCTAGAAAGGGCTTCACCAACCCAGATTGCAGAGGATTTAACCGTGAATAGCACGATTATCAAATTCGTTCTCCTGTCCATTTATTGAGAAAATATCAGTACAACAATATAAGGGCTAGGAGTTTTGTTACACGCAATAGCAAAATAACGATGAAGTTAAACAAGATAGAACCAACGGGGACACCAGATTTTAATGTGGAAAACTCTTCCAACAAGGAAGAGAAAAAACCACGGACGCCATCCAGCAATACTTCACTATTTCGGGTGAGGTTACAAACGCGGCGGGATTTATAATGTGTGGCTTGTCCCCTACGGCGGCTTACACGAGGTATATAAAGGCGGTCCTGGCCTAACTAGGTCGGTGACGGTGAATGCAACTCCAACTTGATAACAACTCGTACCGTACCGCGAGGCGCTCCGTGCCACTCGTCAGAAGTTCGCTCTTTTATCAGCATAAATAAATTTAGATCACCTCAAAATAATAAGTTTCACAAAACCACAGTCAAAGAGAATTCTTTATAAAATCAGAGCTATTGGGTTAGTCGTTCAAAATCTCACGTTTGAGGTCTATTTAGCTAGCGTCGCTGCATCTAAAAAAAAGTTGTGTAACGGGCAGTAACGGCTGCTGTCTAAGCTAGAAGATAGACTAGAGATATACAAGCACGGGCCTGGCGCAGGCAGCTTCGACGCCATCTGCCGCGCGCGCCGAGAGCTCGGAACTGCTCTTTGTTGGTATAGCCAGCGTTGATGCTGAGCTTGTACTTGGGACTGCCGGCTGTGGGCGACGAAGCGGTGAATAATTGGTTGGGTACGTGCGTAGCTTCTCTTCACTTCAATACTTGTGCAGGTGTTTTCCCTCTGAAGATATCTGTGTACTTGAAAAGTCACTACGCAGATGAGGTTCTCTGCGCTGGATTCGGATTGTGAGGCCACAAATTCAAAATTCCGTGCATCTTACTGAAATGCTGACAACATAAGCTTGTGGAGATGTAGATCTCATTTGTATGTAGCTACAAATATCATCTTTTTTTCCCTAAACACCCAAAAGACTTGTGTGTCATTTTCATCGGATATATATATCGTTTTTCGGTGCTACCTACACTAATGTGAAGAGTATGGATTGGAAGATTTTGCCCCCCCCACACCCTCCCCAAGGTCAAGTTCTTCGCATGGATTGCTACTGAAGATAAGCTTTGGACGGCAGATGGGTGACCGATTGGCAAGTGTCACTAGAAGTGAGCGATTTGAATTGAAATTAAGAATAATTAGAGATAAAACTAAAGCGTGCTGGGAACCGGTTAAACAATTTAAATAATTTTTTTTGAAAAAAATAAACCTAACCCCAATTTTTTTTTTGATAAAGGGCTTTATTACTCAAAAGTTCACCAAAATAAATAAATAAACACAAAATCTTTTGTCCTCCACCCCAACTCTTTACCGCAGCCACGTGGAGGTCGTTTAGTGCCGGTTTGTGACAACCGGGACTAGGGCGCGCGGGGGGGGGGGGGGGGGGGGTGGGTTAGTCTCAACCAACCTGGAACCAAGCACCCCGGGTTTCTGCACTAAGCATGAATATTGTAATATTCTTAATTTTTTTAGTACACATAAAACACGTGGATTTTTTTTTAAACGTGAAATATCACGGAAGAAATGAAACATTTGTCCGTTGAGTATAAATACCTTTATACATAAACAATTTATTTCCACCTATGTATAGATGCTACAAAACTATGTAAAATCTAAATTATAAAGTCCTTATATTTTTCGTTGGTCAGTGAACTATATATTTACACAGTTGAATAGAGAATAAAAAAGTTTGTACAGTTAAAAATTTCGGAGATCATATATACACTCATCACGTGTACATAGGAAGCACTTGGACTACAGATTGTGAGAGCACTTCTTTACCACACCCAGAGACATATTTCTCCGCCCAATCCATGTTTGAAACTTTTCCTTTGTTCATTCCACTGAGGGATGGTCGCCCCAAAAAAATTGCTTCAAAACCCGTCCGTGTCACCTCCAGCACGCCCTTCAACATGGAACACACTTGGTTGGGCTTCTGTGCTTCCATATGCAAAAACTCATACTTGTTAATGCTATTCTTTACAACGGAAGTTTGTTCATCGACTGCTCGGAATTGAAGAAAAGCAATGTATCATCCGCAAGCAAACAGTAAGTCTGATACTTTTGGTTTTGTGGGGAAAATGCTTACATGATCTAAGCCTTGGTTTCCATAGCATCACTAATAAACGCAGAAAGTGCGATAGTGATAGAGGAACATGAAAGGTGAGAGCTAGACTCCTTAGCGTAGTCCAATGGCGGGTGCAATACTCGGCAACAAAATGACATTGAACTTAATTGAGTTCGACAGATTATCCATCTTAACTAATATGATTAATGCGATCATATGTGCTTTTTCCATAATACTGTCATTTTACGTGAACTAGTAATAAGTAAACTTATTGTTTCCTAATATTCACCTATGGGTGCGGCTACTTAAGCAAATTAGGTGACTATCCTAATGTCTGTCACGATGCAAATGGTCTACGTCAGCATGCCACATTGGTATTATTAGCTCGGTTAGCCTGTGATTTGGACCTAAGGTATATCACTTCTGCATCTGGATGTAAGAAGCTAAAAAATTTACATGTTGATATACTAAACTAGACATATATGAGAAGTTTATGTACTTACCATGTACAGTATATTTTTCAATTTTAAATTTTCAGAGTATAGACTAATCTCATGGAAAACTATTACGAAGGTAAAAGATGCCGCAAAAAATGAAACATTTTTCCAATTTTTATAAATAAATATCACAATACATAAACAAGTTATTTCCACCTAAATTTGTATAGAAGCCTAAAAATGATGTAAATCTTAAATTGGCTGGACATAATGTCCTGAAATTTCCATGAGAAGTGAGCTATAAATTATTGCCACAACTAAAGCCACACATAGTATGACAACGAATGTAGATAATCGAATAGTTGGTACAATATTAAATTTTCACACACCATCTGCGATAGAAGGAAATATAAGCCAGACGAAGAGGCTTCACTCCCATAGTATTTCCACCATATGAGAAGAACACCACTATTTTCAATCAATACTTTGTGTGGTTATCCATGTCCGACTTCGGGCATGCTAGGATTTAGAGGCATCTAGAATGGCATTTTCCCAAGATTCTTCAAGGTGACGGGCTAGATGCACCAGTATACTCCGCCCTAATATCCATCCCTACGATTTATAGTTGCACATTGCATCTTGAGAAAAAGGTCAAGTATACTATATGCAGATCAGGATCATGTGTAGCGTCAACCACGGTTTGAGCGAGACCTTATACAGCTAGCGCGTAGATTGGAATATTTGGAAAATTAACGAAACCAATAGACTCAAGAGGAATTACCCCTCAAACGTTAACATAGGATTATACCTGAACGGCCCTGGTTGTGTCTAAGCTCGCACGCTCGCTACCTGCAACCTTTGCATGGGTGTGGAGGGGAGAAAAGATCGCTTCGGAGGTGCTTTTAAGGCCATAGAAAAGACGTGGAATTTATAACTCACAATTTCTTGAGGGTGCGCTAGCATCCGAACTCAAGACGTTGACTTGCTTTTAGGGCCATGTGTCGACATTGTACCAATCTCAATTGTGGAAATAAGGTTGAGTCCCCTCGCCCTTACGCCGCAAGGTATGAAATTGGTTTTCTGGGGGCTTCAGATGCTGATACAGGACAAACTTGTTGGCAGGACAATTGTTTCTAACAACAAATTTCTTTACCAGTTTCCATGCATGTTTCGAATGCATGCATAATGGGCAAAAAATAGTTTTTGTGACATGGACGCGCTAGCTAGGAGCTTGAGCTGTAACAATCACGGCAGCCCAGACATTTGCGAGTCAAACAAGAAAGTGACGTGAGAAAATTTGTTTTGACTGGAGATATTAGCATTTTACTACCACTTGTATGGCGCAATTTATCGTTTGCTACCACTTTATGTATACCTCATCACACTTGAAGTTGGCTGGCATGGATGGGGAGAGAAAGGCATGGCGTGGGCGGAATAGCTGACGTGTCGGGACGGGTAGATAAAGGGGTCTATGTTGCTAATTTAATACCGACGACACGTCGATTTTTATGCCGGTGATGCGTTTGGAAACAACACCGCCTTTGCATCACAAAGTAGCAGGATCCGCCTAGGAATAGGAAACTGAGGAGGTTGGCGCCATTAAACAACACTGCTCGGCCGACATATATCCCGATATTAGGTTGAGTCCACCTGTTTGAGCCCTTAGTGCTGCCTACCATCGATCCAGCCCCAAAGGTTGTGATGGAATAAAGATGTTTCTGTACAGATTTTGGACTGTCCGGACGATAGGTGCACCGACCATTTTCGTGATCCAGACTTCCACAGAAATGAAGAGGGGGGCTATGGGGCCGCCTGTGGAGATGCTCCGAGCAGTTTCCATGCATGTTCGAAATGCATGCATAATAGCCAAAAATAGTTATTGCGAAATGGACGCCTAGATAGGAGCTTATGTTGTGGCAGTCAGACACGGCGGCCCATACATTTGCCAATACAAATAATGGTTATTGCGAAACCATTTTCTGGATGTTGGTTTGGATATGGGCCATATGGCCTATCTGGTTGGCTAGTCACAAGCGAGATATTAAGCCGACTTCCTGGGCCACGCCATTAATCCCGACTTCGTGGGCCACGCCATTAATCCACATATCATGCCAAAATGAGGTGCATTTTCCATGGCCAACGCGACAGCTCCACCCATGTCTTGTGCGGCGTGTACTGTAAACACATACAACCAGCTAGTAATATGCTGCCTCTTGGTCAGCCGCCATCGTCTGGACCTGGAACCGGAAGGCCACCACTGTTGGCCATTCATCTGTTTTGACCTAGATTACTCAAATCAAGGTTTCTTACTTTTAAGCTCCAAAATTAGTCTTTTAGGTTTTCTTTAAGAAAAGAATAATCTTCATCCACAAATGAGCTTTAATTGGCACGGCTGCGTTTCAACTCTCCGTTTATTGAAATTATCCATCCGCATATAGAAACAAAAATTGCTAGAGCAGTGTCTTTTGTTATGGACCTCACAGAAGATCAACTAGCATAAGCTTGAGCCACAGAGAGAGATGAAAGGATCATACTTTGATCTGTAGATGAAGAAGCCATTCTTGAGCTTGGCCTTGATCAGTTCCTGCTCAATAGATACCACCAGTATCTTGATCTTGATCCAGAACCACCTAGATAAACATCCAGAAATGTTCAGGTGGCTGAGATGAGTCCTTCCCGCTCCTGTACTAGCTTGATCAGTAGCCTAGAGTTTCAGGGAATGGAGAGGAGGAAGCTGCGAGAGCAGCAGCTCACATCGTTATCCCTCTCGCACCCCTCTCTCTTTTCTTTATAGTAAAGTGCACCAGGGGGACCCACCATGTTGACTTTAGTGTGCCAATGTTCCTGATCAGAACATGGTTAGATGTGAACATGTTGACTTTAACGATCAACATCCCAACATTCTCCCCCTTGATCGTAAAACATTAAACTCTATAAGTCCACTTTTCAACAAGGTAATGCATTAAGACGAAAAGATTTCAATGGCTAAAAGAGATGCCACTGAACCTAGTGACTATAATACATCACCCCATATCGAAATGACTCTCCTTAAACTTTATGAGCTCCATAAACTTTATTCTCATCATACACATTAATTTACATAATACTTTACATAAACATCATAAACATTACAGACTCATCCTTTTGATGAAACAGTACACCAAGACAATAGATTACAACAGTCAATTAAGTACTGCTGAACCAATTGGCTATGGTTCCCATCTTATCTCAGAAAGAGCCTTTTGGGGAGATGGTGTTTCATTGGTCCCAACATTACCAGGATCAAAAGCTTTCAACCAAACCCATGCCGGCAACATGCACTTTAAAAACACTGGGTGGTAAGCCTTTCGTGAGCGGATCCGCTAACATCAACCTAGTACTTATGTACTTGACGTCAATTGTCTGATCCTGGATTCTATCTTTCACAACATGATACTTTATATCAATGTGTTTGGCAGCACCACTTGATTTGTTGTTACTCTAATAGATTACTGCGGTTGATTATCGCAGTAAAGAGTGAGTGGCTTGGAAATGCTATCAATCACTCTGAGTCCCGGGATAAAATTCTTCAGCCATACTGCCTGCCCGGTAGCCTCATAACATGCCACAAATTCTGCCTGCATTGTTGACGATGCAGTGACAGTCTGTTTGGAGCTTTTCATGAAATGGCTCCTTTTGCGAGGGTGAAAATATATCCTGAAGTGGATTTCTTAGTGTCAACACACCCCGCAAAATCAGCATCTGAATAACCCACCACTTCGAGGTTATCAGATTTCTTATAAGTGAGCATGAGGCCTTTAGTTCCTTGCAAATAACGCAAGACCTTTTTAGCAGCCTTCCAGTGATCCAAACCTGGATTAGACTGATATCTGCCAAGCATCCCGGTTACGAATGCTAAATCAGGGCGAGTGCACACTTGTGCATACATAATGCTTCCAACAATGGATGCGTACGGAATTGACTTCATCTGCGCAGATTCATATTCATTTCTAGGACACTGAAATGTCCCAAATTTATCGCCCTTAACAATAGGAGCAGGCGAGGCTGAGCACTTATTCATGTTGTACTTTTTCAGTACCTTCTCAATATATGCTCTCTGACATAGCCCCAAGATCCCTCTGGATCTATCTCGGTGAATTTCAATTCCTAAGACATAAGCTGCTTCACCGAGATCCTTCATGTCAAAACTAGAGGATAGGAACCTCTTAGTTTCCAGCAACATATTTTTATCACTGCTGGCTAGAAGTATGTCATCAACATACAGTATCAGGAAGATAAACTTACTCCCCCTGAACTTAACATAAACACAATTGTCCACTTTATTCTCTTCAAAACCAAATTTTCTTATGACTTGATCAAACTTAAAGTACCACTGTCGTGATGCTTGCTTCAAGCCATAGATGGATTTCTTAAGATGACATCCCAAATGTTCTTTTCCTTCCACAACAAAACCTTTCGGTTGTGCCATGAACATCCTCATATAAGTCTCCATTTAGGAATGTTGTTTTAACATCCATCTGATGCAGCTCTAAATCATAATGAGCCACAAGTGCCATTATAATTCTGAAGGAATCTTTAGAAGAGACAGGTGAAAAAGTCTCATTATAATCAATCCCTTCTCTTTGAGTAAATCCTTTTGCCACCAATCTTGCCTTGAACCTTTCGATATCACCCTTGGAGTTACGTTTGGTCTTATAGACCCATTTACATCCAACAACTTTAGCTCCTTTAGGGATTTCTACTAAGTCCCATACTTCATTAGTGCTCATGGACTTCATTTCATCTTTCATAGCATTAAGCCATTCAGACGAAAATTCGCTTTGCATGGCTTCTTTAAATGAGGTAGGATCATTATTCAACATTGATTCATTCATATCCTCACTCATATAGGTGACATAATCATCAGGAATAGCAGACTTCCTAGTCCGTTGTGACCTTCTGAGAGATTCATTATTTGGCACTTCATCAATAATTTGAGGCTGCTGAACGTCTTCAACAATAACATCATCAGGTGTGACATCTGAAATAGCCACAGGACTTTCAGCAGGAGTTGCTCTAATATCCCTCTCAACAGGAGGGGCAACTTCAGTAGACACCGGGAGAACAGGTTCTTGAATTATTGGAACTGGGAAAAATTCCCGGCTTTCTTCCAATATTATTTCCCGAGGTGTCATACTCCCCCTCATCATTTCATTTTCCAAGAACACAGCGTGTCTTGTTTCAACAAACTTTGTTGCTTGATTTGGACAATAGAACCGATATGCTTTAGATTTGTCAGGATAACCAATAAAATGGCAACTGACTGTCTTGGGGTCTAACTTTCCCATAACTGGATTAAAAATCCTTGCTTCAGCAGGACAGCCCCATACATGAAAATAATTCACAGTCGGTTTTCTCCCAGTCCATAATTCATACGGTGTTTTAGGCACCGATTTACTGGGAACCCTGTTAAGGATATGTGCCGCTGTCTTAAGGGCTTCCATCCATAAATTTACCGGCAGAGTGGAGTGGCTCAACATACTCCGCACCATATCCATGAGAGTGCGGTTTCTTCTTTCAGCCACCCCATTTTGCTGGGGTTCGCCCGGTGCTGAGTATTGGGCCATAATACCATTTTCCTGTAAGAATTTTGCAAATGGTCCAGGAATTTGGCCATAAGAAGTGTGGCTGCCGTAGTATTCACCACCACGATCAGATCTCACAATCTTAATCCTTTTATCACATTGATTTTCAACCTCAGCTTTGAAAATCTTAAACTTGTCCAATGCCTCTGATCTTTCCTTAATGGGATAAATATATCCATAACGGGAGAAATCATCGGTGAATGTAATAAATGAATTAAAACCATCCACCGTCTTCACATTAAACGGACCACATATATCCGTATGGATTATTTCCAAAACTCCCGTGCTTCGGTTTGCACCTTTCTTAATTTTCTTGGCATATTTTCCTTTGATGCAATCAATACAATGATCGATATCCGCATCCGTAAAATCAAGGGAAGGAAGAACTTGATCTTAATGAGACGCTCAATTCTCCCCTCTAAATGTGGCCTAAACGATAGTGCCATAATTTCGAAGAAGTCTCATTATCATTATGCTTGCGTTTGGTACTGACATTCATATTTGAGGTAGAACCCACATTATTTATATCATCACAAAGGGAAATAACATAAAGCTTATCTTGCCGGAAGGCAAGACCAACATTATTATTGTCATACATAATTATACAACGCTTGTTCCCAAAGTGACATTCATAAGCATCATCATCTAGGCATGAAACGGAAATTAAATTCCGTTTCATCGAGGGTACATATAAAACATTATTCAACCTAAGCTTGAAGCCCGTATGGAGCGTAAGAGTAAGATCTCCAAGTGCTTCAGCATCAGTCTCAACACCATTAGCAACTCTAATGGTTCTTTCCCCTCTTTTTAGGGTCCTCCTCGTATTGAATCCCTGCAACGAATTTGCAATATGAATTGTTGCTCCTGAATCAATCCACCATGTATTGGTGGCATAATTAACATAAAGGAATTCCTCAACAAAAGTAATAACATCAGTACCTCTATCTTGAAGCCATTTCTTAAAGGCAAAACAATTCTTTCGAATATGCCCAAGTTTTCCACAATGGCGACAAGCATTAGGATCTTTTGCTTCTCCATCAGTCGCCTTTTCAGGCTTCTTTTGGTGAGAGCCCTTTGAAGATTGGCCTTTATCTTTAAACTGATTAGGCTTAGGCTTCATATATTCATTCACAAACTTCTTATACCTCTTCTTTTGTGAATGCTTGACCTGATTAATGTGATCAATTCTTTCAGCCTTAAGCCTTTCTTCTTCTTGCACACATCGCGCCATCATTTCATCAATCTCCCATTTCACATCTATTGCATTATAATTGATCATAAATGGAGAGAATTCGGGAGGCAAAGATGACATCATAAAATGGACAAGGAAACCATTAGAAATTTCCATTTCCATAGTCTTAAGTTTGGCAGCCATGTTGCATTTCTTCATAATATGCTCTCGAAGGCTTCCAGTGGGATCATATTTTTCATCAATCAGCCTTCTAATAAGACTTGTTGCATAAACTTTAGAAGACCCTTTGAACTGATGTTCAATTTTCGCAAAATACCCTTTAGCTGTCTCACTGTCAGGAAGGGCTCCCCTCATACTCTGTGTAATGGAGCCCTTTATCATCATAAGGCACTTGCGATTAGAGTCATCCCACTTAGCCTTGATAACATCATATTCCTTCTTGAGGCCCTCATAATTTTCAACATTCTCTTTAGGTGCCTCAGGAGGATCATTAAGGAGAGCATAATCAATATTCAGTAAGGCCATCGTTATTTCAAGCTTCTCCTTCCATGTAGCATAGTTGCTACCATTAAGTTGTTCTATGCCATTAAGCATCCCAGCAATATGAGAGACATTAGGTGCTGCAAAAAGAATTCAAAAATTGCCTTAGTAAGCAGCATCATCATTATCAAACTTTATTGATCAAATTCAAATCAGCTTTGGCCAGAAATGAATATGAACAACAAAATTTTGTGAACAAATATTCGTCAATTAGCTTTGGCCAAATTGACAAATAAAAGCCACACATTAATAATCCTCATCATTAATTTTCTTCCATTAACCTGATTCACATCAGCTTTGGCCAGAAGTGAAACAGGGTAATAAGAGATCTTTGTGATTTAAATGCCCGTCAATCAACTTTGGTCAGAATGACAAAGCATAAAACCACACTTTATTTGAGGATTCATTAAACTTTATTTCGCAGCGGAAAACATTAGAACTTGATCATCATAATAAATACCATAATAAAGCATGACTAATAAATTAACATGCTAAAGCATTTAAAACAACTAACATAAAACATAACAACTAATAACAGAAAATAAAACATAACTAATATAAAAAACAAAACCAAAACATTAATTTGGCGAAAACTGGGCCAAAAACAGCCCAGCCTAGCCCACAGAAATAGGCCCGGAATGCCCTCTTTTTTTTTCAGCCCGAGAAATAAAAAGATTTTAATTCGGCCAGTACTGGGCTAAAAATAGCCCAGCCCGGTCCACTCCCTTCTGATTCGTAAGGGCTTTTGCCCACTTAAGTTTCCGGGTCCCTTACTGGGCTGTCGCCCGGTCCACCGCGGCTGGGGAAGACCCGAGCCGTTGGATTCGCATCCAACGGCCGAGCCCGCGCGCGCGCGTGGGACAAACCCACCGCGTCGCCGCCGTCCCCAGTCCTCCTCTCCCCCCGAACCCTAATCCCCTCCCATCTCCTCCTCTGCCTCCCGCGACCGCGCGCAGACGAAGAGAACGACGGCGGCGCCGAGCACCACACGCCGGAGGGGAGAGAGCGCGACGTCTAGGCCCCCTCGCCGGAGCTGCGCGCGGCTTTGGCTAGCACGCACCTCCGTCGAGCGGCGCTGGGCGACGCCCTTTGCGCGGTGACCGTGCCCGTGCGGGCGTCCCCGCAGCAGCAACGGCAACCAGCGCCCTGAACCGGCTCCGCGGCGCACCTCCCCGGCGACAAGCGCGCGTGGGACAACCGCTGCAGTCCGGTGTGGCGGACGGCGAGGTCACCCGGGGCCATACCCGAGCTCCTCTGCTTTCATCAGTCAATGGCTCCGCCGCCGCCGTGGCCAGCGACGACGACGATGCCCTTTAGGTAAGCATCCGCCAACTTTACCCCAGTAGGGTTCTTAATTGGGGAGGAAAACACATGAACTAGGGTTCTGAAAATGGGGATTTTACAGTGATGTTCCTCCTCTTTTTGATCTCTTGCTTAATTGAACCCAAAAACATCATATCAGAGGGGATTTCATTAGGGATTTAGGAGTCTAGGGTTTCCTGAAATTGGGGAAATCACATGAGACATGTTCTGTTCCATCAATCCCCATCATTACCACTTAAAATTGAAACCCTAGACCTCTAACAGCATCATTAGGGCTTGATCTTTAGAGGGAAAAAAGGGCACACCTTTAGAACAGGGCCTAGACATTAAACTTGATCAAGAAACTAACAGGCCAAGCATGATCTTGAGCTTCATGAGCTCAAGCTTATAGCTAGGGGCTCTGATACCAATGTTATGGACCTCACAGAAGATCAACTAGCATAAGCTTGAGCCACAGAGAGAGATGAAAGGATCATACTTTGATCTGTAGATGAAGAAGCCATTCTTGAGCTTGGCCTTGATCAGTTCCTGCTCAATAGATACCACCAGTATCTTGATCTTGATCCAGAACCACCTAGATAAACATCCAGAAATGTTCAGGTGGCTGAGATGAGTCCTTCCCGGTGCTCCTGTACTAGCTTGATCAGTAGCCTAGAGTTTCAGGGAATGGAGAGGAGTAAGCTGCGAGAGCAGCAGCTCACATCGTTATCCCTCTCGCACCCCTCTCTCTTTTCTTTATAGTACAGTGCACCAGGGGGACCCACCATGTTGACTTTAGTGTGCCAATGTTCCTGATCAGAACATGGTTAGATGTGAACATGTTGACTTTAACGATCAACATCCCAACATCTTTATCTAGTAGGAGAGAGTCTATAAATGTAGTGGATATTAATCTAGTGTGAAGCAAGTCAAAAGGCATGGAACAACTTTTTCTCTACCAAATGGGTCGTAACTAAAGCACAATGGGAATTTCATAAGGGAAAAGGCCACCATGCATGCCATAATGTCCAGCTGTATCCGCAAATCCGCGGAGATATTTGTCCTGATGTAAAAGCTAGCTCTTCCACACAAGTTAACGACTGAGGCTCCCTTTGGGTTCTCCACAGATTGATAATGTTGCTTGTGGAATGGAATGTACCAACAAAATCCGCAGTCGTACAAATTTGACTTATATTCTCCACGTTCGACTTTTATGTACTCTATATAAACCGCGCCACTGCCATGCCATTTCAATCACACACACACCCTCCATCGTAGCAAGCTTGAAGCCTGCAACATAACACTTAGATGGGCATGGCGGTGTTCACGTTCATGGCCCTTGGGCTAGCAGCACTCCTGCTCTCCCCTGTGGCCGCGCAGAACTGCGGCTGCCAGGCCGGCTTCTGCTGCAGCAAGTTCGGTTTCTGCGGCACCACCGACCCGTACTGTGGCGACGGGTGCCAGGCCGGCCCGTGTACCGGCGGCAGCAGTGGTGGTGGTGGTGGTGTAGGAAGCATTGTCACCGACGCTTTCTTCAACGGTATCAAGTCCCAGTCGAGCGGCAGCTGCGCAGGCCAGAGCTTCTACACCCGCCAGGCGTTTCTCAACGCCGCCGCTACGCGTGACTACTCCAGCTTCGGGTCGGGAAGCTCCGACGCCGCCAAACGCGAGATAGCCGCCTTCTTCGCCCACGTCGCGCACGAGACCGGATGTAATAACTTGTCATCCAATTTTTATTCCCACATACTCGCTTTCATATATTATTCTATACTCTGGTATCTGAGTTTGAATTTCCTCCTACATAATCAACTAGTACAACAGAAGAAACTAAGCAGCCTCTATCTTTTCCGATGGAACACATATGCATATATGTTTCCATTTATTTTTAACTTACGGTAATGGTATACACAGCCTTCTGCTTCATCGAGGAGATCAACGGTGCTAGCCACAACTACTGCGACACGGGATTCCCGCAGTGGCCTTGCTCCCCGGGGGCGACGTACTACGGGCGCGGGCCGCTGCAGCTCACGTGGAACTACAACTATGGGGCGGCGGGGAAGAGCATCGGCTTCGACGGGCTGAATAACCCACAGAAGGTGGCGCAGGATCCTGTGGTGGCGTTCAAGACGGCGCTGTGGTTCTGGACGAACAACGTGCACGGGGTGTTGTCGCAGGGATTTGGCGCCACGACCAGGGCCATCAACGGCGCCGTGGAGTGCAACGGCGGGAACACTGCGCAGATGAACGATCGCGTGAGCTTATACAAGAAGTACTGTGGCCAGTTGGGCGTCGACCCTGGAGGCAACCTCACTTGTTAGACATATGTACCAACGTACGTAGGTGGCATGTCTCTATCTCAACGCATTTCAGGGGTCTAAATTGTAAACACAAATAAACTGACGGTGTATATTGAGAAATGTGTATGATATATCCGAATAAATAATGGACCACCAATTAATAATACCATTGTGTATCGTTTTGTCCTTGTTCCTCGTAACATTTAAGCATTTTTGGAAAAGAAGTCCAAAGTCAGGCTTTATATTGAAAGGATACATCCCATCCATTGTCCCCTCTTTTGTTTGATTTGGTGGGAGATGCTCTCGGGGCGATGATCTTGGCTGCCAGGGATAAGGGACGCTTGGGGGGTTTAGTCCCGCACTTCGTGGAGGGGGGGGATCACCCACCTCCAATATGCAGACGACACGATCCTTTTCCTCAAATTGGAAGACCAGTCAATTGTGACTCTTAAGTTCATCCTTATGTGCTTCGAGGAGATGTCGGGGCTTAAAATTAATTTTCATAAAAGCGAAGTGTTCGTCTTTGGGGTTGGAATAGCTGATCGTACTAATCTCTTCAATTGTATGTTGGGGTCGCTGCCGATGGTTTACCTGGGGGTCCCCGTGTCTGACCGTAAACTGTTGGCGTCGGATTTCGCCTTTTTACCTGACAAAGTTCAGAAGAAGCCGGGGTGTTGGCAACCGGTGTCCACGGGGGGGGGGGGGGGGGGAGGAAAATCCTTATTGACTCTTGTCTTAGTAATGTTCCCACTTATGGCATGGGGTTTTATATGTTGCCGGAGGGCATCCACTATAAAATGGACATGTTACGTGCGAAGTTCTTTTGGGAGGGCAACGGTGAGCAGAGCAAATACCACATGGTCAAATGGTTGGATCTCTGTACCCCCATCGAGTTTGGTGGTCTCGGGTTCACGGAAACTAGAAGGCGCAACATCTCTCTCCTCGCCAAATGGGTCATGAAACTGGAGAGAGGCGATCATGATCTGAGTAGTCGTATCTTGCGTCGGAAGTACCTTGGGCAGGGAGCTTCTTTCATTCGGATATGGGCGGGGGTCTCAATTTTGGAAGGGTCTGCACTCGGTTAAGCAATGGGTCCGCAGGGGTTTGGCTTACGAGTTAGGGGACGGTAAAAAAATTGCGTTTTGGCATGACGTTTGGCTATCCTCTTCCCCTCTTAGGGTGGTTTTCCCCCTTATCTATGAGTGCTGCGAGCAGAAAGACGAGCGGGTGGCCAATGTGATTCATCCAGGGGGTTTGTTGCTTTCTTTCAATAGATCCTTCCATCTGAACCAGGTAGCAGAATGGGACGAGCTAAAAAGAAGCCTGGAGGGGGTGGTGTTGCTACCTGGGCCGGATGTGGGATTTTGGTCGCTTAACAAGAACCCGACGTATAGTGCTAGATCTCTGTATAAAGAAATGCTCTTTCCAGGTGTGATTAACTCCAAGATGAAGGGGCTCTGGAAGTCACATATCCCCCTTAAGAACAAGATTTTTGTCTGGCTTTGCATTAGGGGCAGAATCCAGACTACGATGGAACTTAAAAAGAAGGGCTGGCCGGGGTCCCCGGTGTGTTCGCTTTGTGGTGAAGGGGAGTCCGTTGCCCATCTGTTGTTTAACTGCCCCATTTCCCACTTCTTTTGGTGGGCTGTCTCGAACTCCCTCTCTTGGAGCTCTCCTCCCTCCTCTTTCAATGATCTTTTTGAGATGGCTTTTCGTTCTAATGGCGATGCGGCGGATTGGGTGGGTTGGGGTTTAATTGGGGCGGCATTTTGGTCCCTTTGGATTACCAGGAATGACGTTGCGTTTAATAAAAAAATTCCAATTCCCCTTTACATAACCTGTATTCTATGTTGTCTCTTTTGTCGCAGTGGAAATGCTTGGTGTCTACTAAGAAGGTGGATCGCTGGTCTTCAATGGTGGAGTCGATCAAGATGGGTGCGAGGAATCTGCAGCTACTCTTTCCTCCTCGTAGTGGAGTTGGCTAGAGTTCATGTTTTAGTGGTTCCTACCTTTTGGCCCCTGCGTGGGTTTTGGTTTGTTTTGTTTCCGTACTGTGTTGACTAGGCTGGTTTCTATGTTGGGGGAGGTTTGGCTTAAACTTCTGCGACTGTGGTTGTAACAGACCTTTCTGCTTTCCTAAAGCAGGGCAATAAAGCTGCCTCTTATCTCAAAGGATACATCCCATATATAGCTCCCAAATTATGGCCATGCCACCCCAGCTGGGGCAATCCAAACTGGAAGCCACAAGAAGATGAAGATCTCTTTAGCAGTTTCCACGCATGTTCCGAATGCATGCATAATTGCATATGGGAAGAAATAGTTTTTGTGACATTGACCCGCTAGCTAGGAGCTAATATAAGCGGTGGCAGTCAGACACGGCGGCCCATACATTTGCCAAACAAGAAAGTGACGCGAGATGTTTTCTTTGGATGTCACCGATCTTGTTGGCAGGTCGTGCATTTTCCATTTCCGTCGGCATAGCTTCTGCCCAGGTTTTTCTTTGCCCTTTTTTGTGCTGTTTTCGTTCCAAAATTCACAGCAAAATTACAAATCATAATCCAATATAACAGAAACATCTAGAAGCTCAGTACCATCATTATTAACAATCAAAACATCCATACAAAGATCGTTTAATGTGATACGTCGATCCACATGCATCCATCGATCCACATACATCTATACATCGATCCAGAGTATCCCTAGCTAGCTAGCTACAGACGGTCCGGAGGAGAAGGGGTGAAGCCCAAGTCTCCCCTCGTGAAAACGGGACGATCATGTGTCGCGTCCGTCGAACCAGCTCCGGAGCCACCAGGCGAGGTACCAGGAGTGGCCGAAACACGGCCGTGAATCGGCGTCGTCTGGCGCGAACCCGGGGATCCACTGGGAGAAGCCCGGCCAAAAGCCGTGTTCTCCGAAGCTCCAGTACCCTACATGTTCGAGCACGAGTTAGACACTTTAGAGGCAAAGTAAATCAGTAATCGACGTGTGGAAAAGAACACATACCGGGGTCTCTGCGTAGTATGTGAGGGCAAACTCTTCCCTCGATGTGAATATCGGGACCGGCCCTGGCGCTTCAGGAGGCTCTCCTGGAGGCGCTCCTCACTCTCCGGTGGTCATCCACCTCACCATCGCCTACAAGATGGTTTAGATGTCATGTGTTGCCAAGATGGTTTAGACTTGTCATATTTTGAAGAAATATAGATTGAAAACTTACCATCGATACCGCGTTAGTGTACGCAGTGGAGAGATCATTCCTCTGCTGCCACGCCTGTAGGTCCTCCTTGTACTTCGCATAAGCGGCGGCATAGGCCGCATCGAAACTCCGGCTACAATTTAGGAAACAAGTTAATATCGACAACTTAGCAATGCAGAGGGGAATGTCAGAAAACATGATGAGAATGAGAGGACAACTTACATCGGCAGAGGCAGAGGCAGCTCCAGCACGCCGTCGACGAGGCTGGACAGGGACGGCGTCGACGGGGAGGGTAGCCTTGATCCGAGTGAGGCTCGCGGTAGGCATGGCCACCTTATCAAGGACTTTCAGACGGCCGTGCCCCTCCGTTCCCCGCTAGCATCAACGCGGTCTCGTCGTACTCGTGCTCGAGGGGGTTCTCGACCTGCGGGTGCAGAATCTGGAACGCCGAGCAGTAAGACCGCGTGTCCTCCTCGGCTGTGCCGTAGTACTCAGGAGCCGAGGACGTGGCGGCGTCCGAAGCGGACTTCTTCTGCCTCATCTTCTGCCACGCCCCCAAGTAAGTAGCTGGCACCCCACTCTGTTTCTCCTGCATCGCAAAAGTAAACGTTATGTGTATCAAGTAGAAACATGCATGATAGAAAATAAACCATCTTTTCCATGTATGTACATACCATCCTCGTCTTGAAGCGGTCGGTGCTGAGGCTGCCTCCACTGTGGGTGCCCCCGTGGCCTCGGTTCCTCCTGTTCCGCTTGCTCAGGGCATCGAATTCGGGGTCTTCCCCGGCCCACCTCCTAGCCAGCGCCGCCCATGCGTCCTCGTGTCTTTCGGCCCAGTGTGGAATGACCTGAGAATGCAATAGTGAAGTAAATAGGAGGCAATGCAATGGCAACTTAACTGAAATGTAGAATGACATAGATAGTTTACTTACCCTCATGAAATCCTCGGGTGTCATCTTGGGCGGGTTCTCGACATTCTCATGCTTCTTGGCCCTTTTGCCCTTCTCGGCCATGAACGCGCTGATGGCGGTGTGCTTCTGGTTGTACCACACCTGGCGGGTCAACCTCACGCACGCCAGGCGGAGAACCCGAACCGCCGCGGCTCTATCCTCCTCAAGCACCCGGAAAAAGCACTTCAATCATGCATAAAGAAAATTGCGAGTTAGAACGGTGGTGTCATCAACTACGAACGAAACTCAAGAAAATATAACTTACCCAAAACCTGGTGATGACGGCGTCAGAAGCCTTCCCGAAGGGCGGGCAATCGGCAGCCTCGTAGTCCAGCCAAGAAGTGGCCAACTTCGGCTCGCCATCCACAGCCGTGGTGTAAAAGCCCGGCCAATAAAGCCGGATCAGAGCTCCAATCAAGCTCGAAGGCTGGCGGTCCCTTCAGCATATGTCCAATTGCTGCATAATAATCAAACATTAGTACATATGCCAAAAATGAAACTACATATTTAAAATTACAAAATTAGTAAACTTACTCCTTCTTATTTGGATAAATAAGAGTCTTCTCCTCCTCCGTGGCAGGCTCCTTATCCGCACCGGGGACTCCCGCTTCCCCACGAACTCGCAGCTTCTTCGGTGCCCCTACTCCTCCCTCTACCTCCCCCTCCATATCCACCTCCACCTCCTCGTCCTCGTCCTCCTCCTCCTCCGGTCTGTACTCCTCCTCCTCCTCCCGTCTGGACTCCGTCTCCCCCTCCTCCCTATACTCTATCTGCAGCTGGGAAGCCACGTCACCAGACGCAGAGGGTGGAGGCTCCAAGTCTACACCTCCCCCGTCACCTCCACCTCGTCCTCGTCCTCGTCCTCCACCTCCACCTCGTGCCCGGCGCCCTCGTCCTCCAACCGCATCATCGTCCACGGGGTAACGCCGATTGCGAATCAAGGATCTACCAATCCGTGTAATCTTCTTGAGCAAGGACGACGACGATTCCTTGCCTTGGCTCATATTGTCCAATCACCTGCATCGAGAAATAGAAAACAATTAAATCACATATACATAGTAAAAATATATGCACTTAGCATAAAATATAGGCACTTAGCATAAAATGGTAAAAATATAGGCACTTAGCATAAAATGGTGAAATGTAGGCACTTAGCATAAAATGGTGAAACTTGGCATAAAATGTAGAGCATCACTAGGCATGTTCAAAAGAAAAAATACTAAGTATAAAATGGTGAAACTTGCATAAAAATACTAAGATAAAATACTAAGTATAAAGACATCACCTAGAATCATCACTCTCATAATTAGGTGTGTTCTCGTTCTCACTATCCGTATCACTATCACGTGAGTAGTAAATTAGAGGATCTTCGAACGGTGGTGGCTCATCATCGTCTTCATTGTCTGTATGTAGCTTGGTGAGCATGTCTATGTCCTTTAGATCCACCACTGACTCACCACGAGTTTCTGCATTGTTCTCAAGGTCCTCAAAACCACCTATTTGTAAGTCAAAGTCCCCGAAGTCCTCTTGCTCTTGATAGAAAATTCCCTGGTACGTTTTCGGGTCAATGTTGCTATAATCGTCGTCGGACGGCATGGGTAGTTTACCATGTGGCGATACCCTGAACGCGACCTCCCAACCCTTGAGTGCCTCTTTCTGGCATGGGTAAGGCAAATAATAAACTTGCTTAGCTTGGTGAGCCACAATAAAGACATCGGCTCCGCTATAGGTGGTTGAAGGCCTAACTTCAACTAACCCAATGGAAGGGGTACTTTTGTATCCATGGACGGGGTCGAACCAGTGGCATTTGAACACAACGAGCTTGAGTTCTACGTTGGTGCGATTGAACGTCAGCTCGTATACTTTCTCTAACCTTCCGTAGTAGTCTACGGAATCGGCGCCTCGGGTGAAAACCCCGGTATTTACCATTTTTGCATTCGGCCGACTCTTCTGGTGATCCTCAGTATGGAAGCGATACCCATTCACATCATAATTCTCATATTTCATGACGCTACGGGTAAAACCTTGGGAAACACATCTCAACTCATCCGTCATCTGAACGTTGGGATTAGCTCCCTACAAATACGATACAAATTGTTTTGTGCATTAGATAGGTGTAACGAAAGGGACAAGTCACAGATTGCAAGGTAATAGGGAGAGGTTAGAAATTACTTTTTCCATGAACCAAGACACAAATTTTTTCTGTCCGGGAGCACCCTCTTTCAGAAGAGTGTCCAGCTCTCGATAGATGGTTCCTCCGCTCCAGACCACATTTCATCCGTGAATTCTCTAAAAGAAGAGAATACGTATTAGATCGAAACAGGGTTACTAGTTGGAAAGTAATTTGTACCACCATTTTACCTGATATAATCGACCACTTCCTTCATGTTCGTAAGCACATAGAGCATTATGCAATCTTGCTCTTCCTTGGTCAAGGTATATTTTTCTCGGCCACCTGACTTGCCACCGGGACATTGGAAGAGGAGGAGCTGGGGGGTCATGCTTGGGCTCGTCGATATTGTACCGAGATGCCTGGTTATGCATAGTGGGAACTTCAGTAGGATAGTACGTTGTCGCGGCGTCTGCCATCTCCTCAAGACATACTCCCTCAGCTATGCATGCTTCAATCTTAGCTTTATTTCCAGTTTTGTTTCTAATGTACTTGAACTCTCTCTCAATACAAAACTGCCAACGAAACTGCACCGGTCCATCCAAAAGTGCCTCGTTCGCGAGATGCACAACGAGATGTGCCATCGGAGTAAAGAAGCCTGGCGGAAATATCATCTCTAAGTTGCATAGCAACTCCGGCACTAGATCATGCAGCTTCTGAATAATCACATGACATATCTGCTTAGCACAAAGCGTGTGGAATAAATGGCTCAACTCCGCGAGCACTCGCCAGACACGCTCGGGTAGATACCCTCGAACCATCACCGGCATCAGCCGCTCAAGCCATATATGATAGTCGTGACTCTTGAGCCCGTTGACTTTTCCCGTTAAAAGATTGACCCCCTTGCTTATATTCGAACAATAGCCATCAGGAAACATGACAATGAATTTGAGCCACTTGAATACCTCCTTCTTTTGAATACTGTCAAGGCAGTAGTCGGCGAGCGGTTTAAACCATTTTTTTCGCCGGCGGTCAGGAGCCTATCACAGAGTTTCTGGACATCGACTCTAGCCTTCACATTATCCTTCGACTTCTCAGGAATGTTCAGGATTGTGTGAAAGAGTGACTCTCCGACATTCTTTTCGGTGTGCATCACATCGATGTTATGGGGAAGTTCGAGATCCTTGTAATAATCAAGCTGCGTCAAGCCTGCCACGTGAGTCCAGTTGTGTGTTTTACCATATCCGACGTATCGTGGGCCATTTCCCCCAGCGGGAACAAGAGCACGTAGCTCGGCATCAACAGCTGCACCATCGAATGTTGGTATCTTTTTTTCTACACGCTCAACTCTGCCCTTCTTGAAGTTCTTTTTGTCTTCTCTAAATCGATGCCTTCTTTTGAGGAACTGTCGATGCATGTCAAACGAGGAATACTTCTTACCCGCGCTTAACCAGAGGAACTCCAATCGGTTCCTGCACACTGGGCATGGCCACTTACCAGCGGTACACCATCCACAGAATAGAGCGTACCCTGGAAGGTCGTGCATGGAATACTGGAACCAAATTTTCATTAGGAAGTTTTTCTTTGATGCCCGGTCGTATGTGAACGTCCCGTGGTGCCAAGATTGGTCCAAATCATCCACAAGAGGCTGCATGTAGACACTCAGATTCTTTCCCGGGTATTCTGGCCCTAGAATGATCAGCGACAGAAATATGGTATTCCTTTGCATTAAGACCCCAGGAGGGAGATTGAGCGGAATAACAAACACGGGCCAGCAGCTGTATGAGGCAGTCGACATACCATATGGATTGAATCCATCTGTTGCTATCGCAATCCTGACATTTCGAGCCTCTTTTGCCTCATCAGGGTATTTTGCATCGAAATTCTTCCATGCCTGACCATCAGATGGATGTCCCATCTTTTCCCGTCCGTGCTCGTCTGTGTATCTCTTCCCCATCTTGTGCCAAGTCATCTGTTTGGCAGTCTCCTCGGACCAATACAGCCGCTGGATTCTTTTAATGAATGGGAGATACCGAAGAATCTTCATAGGGACTTTTGTCTGCTTCAACTGACCATCAGCTCCCTTTACCTCATGATACCTAGACGCCTTACAAATGCTACAGTACTTGTCATCCGCAAACTGTTTCCAAAACAGAATGCAGCCTTCAAGGGGTTCATCTAGTCCCACTGGTGTTTGTAATAGCTCTTGCTCTTCCTGTTCCGTCATTGGCGGAGCAGTGATTTCCTTAGATTTCTTTTCCGCTGGCTTTGTGCCGCTAATGTCTCCTACTTCCAGGTTTTCATCAGCGAGATCGGCTGATTTTTTCTTCCGGAGTTTGTATTGGAGTTTTTTAGAAGCACGGTGCTTTTTCTTGGAAGAGGGAGGTTTTTTGACAGGCTCATCTTCTGTCATCTCCTTAACATTGGGGAATATCGGAGAAGTTTCTCCGTCTTCTCTCTCTTCCACTGGCGGAGGGGTTTTAGGGCTTGCCTGGCTGTCGGCACCCGTTGTATCAGCTGGTTTTGCCATTAGCACCTCATGGAATCCCTCTTGAAAGGACTTAACCTTTCTTACGAAGGCATCCTCGTCTTCGTCTTCGGAGTCGAAGTTATCCGATCCGGTTTCCGACTCCAACCTCGCCTCAATGGCGGCAAGCACGGACTCTGCTTCCGAGTTCATCGTCTTGTTGACGGATGTCGGATCTTCCGCCTCTGTGACGGGTGTTTCTTCTTCCGTCTCTATGACGGGTAGGTTGTTATCTGCCTCTTGCACGGGATTTCCGTCATCCGTGTTTTCAGCGATTTCGGATTGCACCATGTCGATAAAGTGTGTATCACTTTTTTGTCGGCGATCTGAGCAGAATCCGGCATCATAGTCGTCTTCGACTGGGTATAGGGCGGGTGGGATAAATTTGCTTCCACCGCAAAACCCCATTGCCTCTGCAGTTAGTCCGATAAAGATGTTAGCAGATCCGATCGGTAACACGCAGGCACTTACCAGGTGGTTTTGCGCCGGTATGTAGGATCCGTTGTCGAGGAAGCGCCCGACATCGTCGTCGAACTCCAGGCTTCCGACAGTGATCGATCTTCCAATTCCGCCGAGTATCCCAGATCGGAATTTCACGCCTGACGTCGTTTGCCCCACGGTGGGCGCCAACTGTCGAGACATCGTAGTAGTTTTCATAGACGGGGGTGCCATGAGACTACGGTAGAGACGTGGGGTAACGGGATAGCGTAGTAACACAGAACACGGGATTTTACCCAGGTTCAGTACGTCGCGACAGTACGGCGTACCTACTCCTACACTTCTCACTCACTAATTGGGACTAAAGCCCGTTTATCAGGGTTACAATGTGAGGGTGTAGATCTAGCTTCTCGGCGAGGATGAGCTTCTCGGCGAGTTGCGTAGAGCTTGAACTTGTGTCTAACTTAACTTGTTTAATCTATCTCCCGTCCGGCTTTATATAATAGCCGGATTAGGGCTTACAGAATAGGAAACCTAGAATACTACGTTAACTTGTAACTTGGAAAGCAAGGAATCCGTCTTCTCCTCCAAGCCAGATCACGTGGGCCGTGATCCGGGTTCTTCTAGAATCCGGCTTCTGCGCGTCGGACTACTGGGCCGCCCAATGGACCTAAGCCCATTACCATGTAGGCCACCCTGGTAGTCCGGCTCTTTGTCTACCATCTTCTATACCCCTATTCAGTATATATCCGACAGTAGCCCCCAGGAAGGATCAAAACTCTGATTCTCCGTCTTTCGTCAAATACATTTTGTCCGGGAAATCTTGATTCAGCAGTCTTGATTCTTTCTACTTTCCTTTTGAAGGAGATGGTAACATATATCTCGGAACCATGAAAATCCGGCTTTTCTTCTCGCGATCCTTCGCGGAAAAGGAACTTCTAACGTCAGCGCTTTAATCATGCTGACGCAGGCGACGCTTGGTTTCACGCAGGAAACCCTGCAACGTATCTCTGACAGATTCTCACGGGAAACGAGGAGATAGCCATCATTCCCCTGTCGTTATATTTCCCGTAGTTTCCGGCGAGCGACACGCGTCGAGCATCCGACGGTCGAAAGAGCCGTTGGCACGTATCTGAACGGATTTCTGGCTATAAATAGCCATCATCGTCCTCATCGGAAACTTTCCTCACTCCCTCACTGCCCACACCATTGACGCGCACGCGAGCTCGAGAGCAAGTCCTTGTCCCAGGCGCACTTAGCATCCAAACGCACCGAAACGCGCCACCAAAAGATGGCCTCCTCGCCATCGTCACCGACCCGCGCCGCCATCGACGAGCTCGTCAGCGATCTGGATCCGCAGCCGGGATCGCAGAAGCACGCCGACGGCGAGCCGGAGAAGACTACGGCTTCCGCGGCGGGCAAAGAAAACACTTCCGCCGCCGCGGACATTACGACATCAAGCGCCGCGACAACCCCACCGTTTGCACCCGAAACGGTGGAGGAAAAGATCGAGCTCCTCGGCGACGAGCTCGCCGCCGCAGAGGCTGCCGCCGCCGCCACCGCCGGAGCGGACGAGGAAGCTGAATCTGCAGGCAACTGGATTGCCTGCAGTATTCCTCCGGCTCTCCTTCCAAACTTGGAGAAGGAGGGCCTGGTACTTAAGAAGAAATGGCGGCTTCCAGAGGAAGAGACTGAGCCAACGCCGCAGAACGGCGAAAGGGTACTTCTCACTTCCCACCTCTTGCGAGGTATGGGGCTTCCGCCTTCTTCTTTCTTCCTCCAAGTTCTTTCTCATTATAGCATCCAGCCCCACAATCTTCCCCCAATTCCATTCTATACATGGCCGGCTTTCAGGCCTTGTTTGAAGGCTACTTAGGGCTAGAACCTAGGTTACTTCTGGATGTACTGCTTTGGAGTTAAGCGGAACTCTTCGGAGGGCGCACTCCCAACTTGCGGGACCATATCCTTCACTCTTCGGAGATTCCGAGAGGATTGGTTCCCCAAGATCAAAACTTCAGAATCCGTCAAATTTTGGACGGGTTCTTTCTTCTATCATCCCGACGTGCCTTTTCCTAAAAAGGCCGTCGGGGTTCCACCTTTTGTGAATTCTGCCGCCGTTCCCCAGGACAACTGGGGAACAGAAGCCGTCCAAGTTCTGCCGCCAGATCTGTTAAGGATCAAGAGGCGCATCGCCAAGCTCACCTCCATGGATCCGCGTCTAACCGGCATGGACACGGTTCTATGCTGGCTGATTAGGCGGATCCAACCACTAGCCAACCACAGCGGCCGTCTCCTGTGCGAATACACGGGAGTCAAGGATCCAATGCGGACATCCGCCAAAGATTGGCCCACAAAGGAACTTAGGCGGCGCATCAATCAGTTGGTCACATCGCGCGACCAATACACAGAGAGTCGGCCAATGTACACGGCCGAAAATCCGGTTCCCAAGGTAATTTTTCAGTCATTTGGGTACAGTTACAATTCTCGGATAATCTACCTTCTAATTCTGATTGGTTCTTCCGACAGCTTGCGGATCTTCCAGACTCGGAGTTAGCCTCCGAGGCCGAGCTGGATGCGCTGCGCACCGCCGCTACAGGTGGACGCAAGCGCAAGAAAATAACTTCCTCGGAAGAAATTATCGATCTTGACAGAATCCCCGTCGCCACTTCCAGGTTATTTTCTTCTGGATTTTTTCTTTTATGGGAACTTTTTTCATCCATCTCCGGTGTTTTAACCTTTTCCGGGTTTTTATGTTTTTAGCCTGCCACCTTCTACCCTGAAGCCGAAGAAGCTGAAGAAACACAAGGTTTCTTCCAGCCGAGGCAGCCAACCTTCTCCCGCAGTCGCCCCGGACACGCCAAGCACAATGGCGGAAGAGCCTACTGCAACCCCCACCACCAAGCCCCCAGAGCCCAGCCAGCCCATTGTGTCCGACACGGACACGAGGGAAAGGGCGGCTCCAGAGGTGGGAAAATTACCTCGGACTTTCGACGAGGAAATTCCCACCTTTGACAAGGATTTCAAAGCTATCAATGACGGCTTGGACGCAGCCGGGAATCTCTTCGCGGAATACGCGAAAGAGTTCAAAAAGAAAACTTGGCAGGTTTGCAGCGCATGAGCCAGGTATATAACTCTAGCCCCCAAGCATTAATTAAATGCGTGCTTTTTGCTTTGCTTTTGCTGCTTGCTATGTTTCAGCAAACCTCCGAAGCCATCAACGGGAAGTTTTCAATAAGCTTACCATCAAGAACAAAGAAGTTAGAAGTCTTCTCTCTATTCTTGAAGAAAGGGAAGCAGAGCTGGAGTCAGCTAAACTCGCACTGTCGGAAACACAAGGTAAACATTTTCCTTCTGAAATTTCCGATTCAATTATTTGCCTAAGTTTTTTCCGAGAAGCTGGCTAACTCGGATTTTTCCCTTGCTTTTCAGCTGCATTAGCTCAGGCTAAACAAGCAGCAGAAGATTCTGGCAATGCCGAAATTCTCCGCAAGGAGAATGTTGAGCTTCACAAGAACCTTGTGAAAGCACAACAAGACTTGGAAGCCAGTAATCTGGCCCTTGGAGTTTCTAATTCCAAGGCTTCCGAGCAGGCGGAGAAGGACAAATCCACCATTCAGGATTTGACCGACGCTCTGAACCTTCGCCTGGAAGAAGTTTCCGAGATTGATAAGCTCATCGGTAAATCTCTTACTCATTTGTCATCTTTCCATGTTTTGCTTGCTCTGTTTTTCCGTCTAACCTTTTTAGGTGTTTTATTGGAAAAAACAGGCGATATCCCAGATGGCACTCGGATTGCAGGCATCCGAGCTTTCGGGGAGACATGGAATTTGATGAAGGCTGCTGCAACGCAGCTGGTAGACAAGTTTCTTCCCGAAAAATCTGGGGAGTGCTCGGAGGTTGAAAAACTTCCGGGTGCCATCATGGAAGTGGCGGAGTCTAAGGAATCTCTCCTTCGCTCCGCTGCACGGGGTGGTGCGCGCATGGCTCTTGGCCTCATGCGCATGCATTACCCTAGTGCTAAATCCTGGCGCGTGGCGTCCGGTGTCCCTCAAGGATACACGGATATGCAGCGAAACACCATCTTTGGTGAAGTCAAGGGCCACGCCACCCAGATTGCCTCCATGGTAAATATCTCCGTCAACTATCCAGAAGCGGAGATCCCTCCAATCCCCGAAGACGAAAGCAGCGAGGAGGAGTCAGATGCTTGAAGGGTTACCTGGAACCTGGATAGAAAAAATAGACAATAGGAGCATTACTGTTCTTTTAATGTAATCCAAAATGTAATGCTTCTTTTGTATGAATGAAACGACGTCTGTTGCAGTTTAAATTATGAAATTCTTTGCAAGTTTTTTGGGTTTTATCATTCCTTTATCTTCTAAGTTCTCTGGTATGTATGTTTTAACTGTCCTTAGTGTTTGAAATGGCTCAAATAGCAATATGAATCTTCATGCCGAGTAACTGGGGACGAACCAAGCAGTTTTTGAAACTCGGAAACATGGACCATGCTAAAGGCATTTTTACTAACTAGTTCCAGTAACCCAACACGCACACAATCAGATAAGACTTAGAGAAATCAAGGAAAGTTTTAGGTGAAACTAGGGCACACAGGCAATTCAAGTTTCCCTTAGCCGTTAACAGGCCAAAAAATCATTCAGTTTTGTAACACCGAGTACGCAAGCACAATTCGGGTTAACGTTGAGCAATTTGTAAGATCATTGGGAAATAGATGAGGCGGAAACACTTTACACTTATAAAGAATATGGATGACAGCATTCCGACAACTTTATTTCATGATCTCAAAAAGATGTTTACATAGAATTGAACTAAGTACGGAAAGGTACATAACTTTCTAGACGTTCCCAGGCTTCCGCAATCCACTTGACTTTGTCGAATTTTTTCAGCAGCTTGTAGAGTGGTAAGGTTTTAGCCCCCAGCCAACTGATAAATCTGCTGACGGCTGCGGCGGAACCCGTCAATCTTTGGACATCTTTTACACATGTAGGTTTTGAGATGTTCAAGATTGCCTTGATCTTTTCCGGGTTAACTTCTATTCCTCTGTGGGAAACAATGAAACTCAGAAGTTTTCCTGAGGGAACCCCGAATACGCACTTAGATGGATTCAACTTCATCTTGTAAGTGCGTAAGTTTTCGAAAGTTTCTCACAAATCCTCAAGGAGTGTTTCTTTTTCCTTGTCGGTCATCCCAGTCCCTACGACGACAAATTTTGTCGGATCTTTGGGATCTAGGATTACCTGTCTTGTATTCTCGGACGCCTTGAAACTATCTGTTGGCTTCCGAGTTTCTTTTCCTGCCGGCATTTCTTTCGGCGATACCTCCTTGGCTAATTCCTTTAGTTCCTCCTTTGCTATAACTCTCTGAGCGCAAAGGGCGTTTTCTTTCTCCAACTCATTTGCCAGCTTGAAATCACCGGCTATGGTGATTACTCCTCCTTTGGGTCCTGGCATTTTCAGCTTGTTGTAGATATAACAGGATCTTGCCATGAATTTGGCGAAAGCTGGACGTCCGAGTATTGCGTGATACACGCTTTCGAACGGCACTACTTCGAAGGATACTTTTTCCTGCCGGAAGTGATCTTTATCTCCGAAGGTGACATCTAGGGAAATTTCTCCTAGGGATCGTGCTTGCCTGCCAGGAACAATGCCATGGAAGCGTATATTGCTGTAGTTGAGCTGGGACTCGGAGATCTTCAAGTGCTTCAGTGTATCCAGGTACATTATATTAATGCTGGATCCTCCGTCCATCAGCACTCTTCTTAGCCTAGTGTTTTGAACAATAGGGCTGACAACAAGAGCTTGTGTGCCGGGTTCAGGGATATTTCCGGGATGATCAGACTGATCCCAGATTATCGGTGTGTTGGAGTACTTCAAGAATTTCGGGGTTGCCGGAACAACCGCGTGTATTTCTCGAAGTGTTCTTTTGGCCACCTTTGCTGACGGGGTTGCTAAGAAAGTTAACATTGCTTCTCCGTCAACTCTCGGAAATTTGGGTTCGCCCTTTCGCTGTTGTTCTTGGATTTTGTCATCAGTGTCCGATTCATTGTCTTCTTTTTCAGCTTCTGGCTTTTGTTTGGCAGGTTTCCTTTTGGAACCCTTCCCTTTATTTCCGGATCCTGCATTGCCTTTCATATGCTTGTTTAGCCGTCATTGCGCGTTTGTGTGGGTTGGTTTCCCAAATTGCGAGTGGTGGACGCAGGGTTCCGACTTAATTCTCTCCATTCTTCGGGAGTGTAATTGATTGGATCTGGACTGCGGCCTTTCCACTTATTCACCTTTTCTCCTCCAAAGGCTATGTTGACCTCCTTGGGCTTTGTCGTTGACTCTGGAGTTCCTTTTTTGTCAGAACGAGGGGTTTTCTTGGCGAGTATTAGTGACTCAATATTGCCTCCTCTTGCTCTGATATCATCTTCGGCTGCAGCATGCTCATTAGCGGTTGTAAGCATAGATCCGAGATCTTTGTGCTGTTTAGAACCAACCATGAACGGTACGAGTCCGGGTTTTAGGCCATTGACGAAAGCATGCATTGCTTGTACGTCAGTTACTCCAGAGCAACTATTCTCATTGCAGTCCATCTGGAGATGAAATCCACGTATGGTTCGTCCTAGAATTGGGTGCAACGGTTCAGCTGGTTGATGCTATTTGGGCGTTTGTATGTTCCCCGAAAATGCTGAGTGAATACTCTAGCCATATCATCCCAGCTGTCGACAGTTCTTGATGGTAAACCATTAATCCAATCTCTGGCTCCGTCTAGCAACATTAGGGGAAGAAACTTGACAGCTTCCAGGTCTGTCCCATTGTTGATTTGGACGGCTGTATAATAATCTGAGAGCCAGGTATCCGGGTTTGTACTGCCGGTATATTTTGGTAGGTTGGACCAACTTTGGCGAAGCCAGAATGCAGGGTTATCCTTCGGATCCTGTCAGTAAAACACTTAGGACCAAAGTATAGATCATCCTTTTCTGCTCTATCAATGTGTGCAGAATATCTCCCGGCTGAATGGACAGAAGGGGATCTGCTCCTTTCTTTTCCATTGTTGCGCGGACGCGCTTTTCCGAAGTTATCTCTATCCCTTCCGTGTTCACGTCCTTTAGGCGGAGTTCTGCTTCTATGCCTTTCCTTATCCTTAGGAGGTGTCCGGGATCTTTCACGTCTGTGAGGTATATCATATCTTCCAGCTTTTTCAGCTGGGTTTCTTGGAGGTGGCATTATTTTGCCGTCATTCCGGTGCTTGTCTTCCCGATCGTGTGGTTTATATCCATCTTTCGGGAGATGAGGTCCGATTCTAGACGTTGCGTCCCGGTTGTCTGGGTTTTTCCTGTCTTTTCTCGGATCCTCTTTTTTATCCGAATCTCCGGGTTCTTCCGGTCCAGGTGCTCCAGCAGCGCAAGTAGCTGTTTTGCAGAGAGCGGAATTATCATGCAGCCTCCCTGACCGTTCTTGGCCTCGCTGTTGCTGCTGTAATGCTTTTCCTAGGAAAGCATACACCCCTTGGAGTTTTTCCCCGTTGGAGTACAGGTCGTTGTTTAGGATGGCGAACGCTGCTTCCGTGTTTTCCGCTGCGGTTTTCTATATTGGTTCGCCCTTGGCATCCTTGCCGTTTAACTGCTTTTGCCAAGATGGGTTATAGAACCTTTCTTTTGGCGGCAGTTCTTCCGGTTTTGCGATTCCGGGTAACCTAGTAGGTTTTAACGCGGATCTATGCTTTCTCTCGTACTCCTCTATTTCTTCCTTCATGACTTTGATGTCATTATGGGTTTGTTGGAGATGTTGCCGAGATCTAAGCAGATGTTGCTGTTGCCGTTGGAAAGCTTGTCTCCTGGCTTCCAGCATCTCAGGGGGTTCATCTGGTCCCACTGGTGTTTGTAATAGCTCTTGCTCTTCCTGTTCCGTCATTGGCGGAGCAGTGATTTCCTTAGATTTCTTTTCCGCTGGCTTTGTGCCGCTAATGTCTCCTACTTCCAGGTTTTCATCAGCGAGATCGGCTGATTTTTTCTTCCGGAGTTTGTATTGGAGTTTTTTAGAAGCACGGTGCTTTTTCTTGGAAGAGGGAGGTTTTTTGACAGGCTCATCTTCTGTCATCTCCTTAACATTGGGGAATATCGGAGAAGTTTCTCCGTCTTCTCTCTCTTCCACTGGCGGAGGGGTTTTAGGGCTTGCCTGGCTGTCGGCACCCGTTGTATCAGCTGGTTTTGCCATTAGCACTTCATGGAATCCCTCTTGAAAGGACTTAACCTTTCTTACGAAGGCATCCTCGTCTTCGTCTTCGGAGTCGAAGTTATCCGATCCGGTTTCCGACTCCAACCTCGCCTCAATGGCGGCAAGCACGGACTCTGCTTCCGAGTTCATCGTCTTGTTGACGGATGTCGGATCTTCCGCCTCTGTGACGGGTGTTTCTTCTTCCGTCTCTATGACGGGTAGGTTGTTATCTGCCTCTTGCACGGGATTTCCGTCATCCGTGTTTTCAGCGATTCGGATTGCACCATGCCGATAAAGTGTGTATCACTTTTTTGTCGGCGATCTGAGCAGAATCCGGCATCATAGTCGTCTTCGACTGGGTATAGGGCGGGTGGGATAAATTTGCTTCCACCGCAAAACCCCATTGCCTCTGCAGTTAGTCCGATAAAGATGTTAGCAGATCCGATCGGTAACACGCAGGCACTTACCAGGTGGTTTTGCGCCGGTATGTAGGATCCGTTGTCGAGGAAGCGCCCGACATCGTCGTCGAACTCCAGGCTTCCGACAGTGATCGATCTTCCAATTCTGCCGAGTATCCCAGATCGGAATTTCACGCCTGACGTCGTTTGCCCCACGGTGGGCGCCATTTGTCGAGACATCGTAGTAGTTTTCATAGACGGGGGTGCCATGAGACTACGGTAGAGACGTGGGGTAACGGGATAGCGTAGTAACACAGAACACGGGATTTTACCCAGGTTCAGTACGTCGCGACAGTACGGCGTACCTACTCCTGCACTTCTCACTAATTGGGACTAAAGCCCGTTTATCAGGGTTACAATGTGAGGGTGTAGATCTAGCTTCTCGGCGAGGATGAGCTTCTCGGCGAGTTGCGTAGAGCTTGAACTTGTGTCTAACTTAACTTGTTTAATCTATCTCCCGTCCGGCTTTATATAATAGCCGGATTAGGGCTTACAGAATAGGAAACCTAGAAGACTACGTTAACTTGTAACTTGGAAAGCAAGGAATCCGTCTTCTCCTCCAAGCCAGATCACGTGGGCCGTGATCCGGGTTCTTCTAGAATCCGGCTTCTGCGCGTCGGTACTGGGCCGCCCAATGGACCTAAGCCCATTACCATGTAGGCCACCCTGGTAGTCCGGCTCTTTGTCTACCATCTTCTATACCCCTATTCAGTATATATCCGACAGTAGCCCCCAGGAAGGATCAAAACTCTGATTCTCCGTCTTTCGTCAAATACATTTTGTCCGGGAAATCTTGATTCAGCAGTCTTGATTCTTTCTACTTTCCTTTTGAAGGAGATGGAAACATATATCTCGGCACCATGAAAATCCGGCTTTTCTTCTCGCGATCCTTCGCGGAAAAGGAACTTCTAACGTCAGCGCTTTAATCATGCTGACGCAGGCGACGCTTGGTTTCACGCAGGAAACCCTGCAACGTATCTCTGACAGATTCTCACGGGAAACGAGGAGATAGCCATCATTCCCCTGTCGTTATATTTCCCGTAGTTTCCGGCGAGCGACACGCGTCGAGCATCCAACGGTCGAAAGAGCCGTTGGCACGTATCTGAACGTATTTCTGGCTATAAATAGCCATCATTGTCCTCATCGGAAACTTTCCTCACTCCCTCACTGCCCACACCATTGACGTGCACGCGAGCTCGAGAGCAAGTCCTTGTCCCAGGCGCACTTAGCATCCAAACGCACCGAAACGCGCCACCAAAAGATGGCCTCCTCGCCATCGTCACCGACCCACGCCGCCATCGACGAGCTCGTCAGCGATCTGGATCCGCAGCCGGGATCGCAGAAGCACGCCGGCGGCGAGCCGGAGAAGACTACGGCTTCCGCGGCGGGCAAAGAAAACACTTCCGCCGCCGCGGACATTGCGACATCAAGCGCCGCGACAACCCCACCGTTTGCACCCGAAACGGTGGAGGAAAAGATCGAGCTCCTCGGCGACGAGCTCGCCGCCGCAGAGGCTGCCGCCGCCGCCACCGCCGGAGCGGACGAGGAAGCTGAATCTGCAGGCAACTGGATTGCCTGCAGTATTCCTCCGGCTCTCCTTCCAAACTTGGAGAAGGAGGGCCTGGTACTTAAGAAGAAATGGCGGCTTCCAGAGGAAGAGACTGAGCCAACGCCGCAGAACGGCGAAAGGGTACTTCTCACTTCCACCTCTTGCGAGGTATGGGGCTTCCGCCTTCTTCTTTCTTCCTCCAAGTTCTTTCTCATTATAGCATCCAGCCCCACAATCTTCCCCCCAATTCCATTCTATACATGGCCGGCTTTCAGGCTTGTTTGAAGGCTACTTAGGGCTAGAACCTAGGTTAGACTTCTGGAGTACTGCTTTGGAGTTAAGCGGAACTCTTCGGAGGGCGCACTCCCAACTTGCGGGACCATATCCTTCACTCTTCGGAGATTCCGAGAGGATTGGTTCCCCAAAAAAACTTCAGAATCCGTCAAATTTTGGACGGGTTCTTTCTTCTATCATCCCGACGTGCCTTTTCCTAAAAAGGCCGTCGGGGTTCCACCTTTTGTGAATTCTGCCGCCGTTCCCTAGGACAACTGGGGAACAGAAGCGTCCAAGTTCTGCCGCCAGATCTGTTAAGGATCAAGAGGCGCATCGCCAAGCTCACCTCCATGGATCCGCCTCTAACCGGCATGGACACGGTTCTATGCTGGCTGATTAGGCGGATCCAGCCACTAGCCAACCACAGCGGCCGTCTCCTGTGCGAATACACGGGAGTCAAGGATCCAATGCGGACATCCGCCAAAGATTGGCCCGCAAAGGAACTTAGGCGGCGCATCAATCAGTTGGTCGCATCGCGCGACCAATACACAGAGAGTCGGCCAATGTACACGGCCGAAAATCCGGTTCCCAAGGTATTTTTTCAGTCATTTGGGTACAGTTACAATTCTCGGATAATCTACCTTCTAATTCTGATTGGTTCTTCCGACAGCTTGCGGATCTTCCAGACTCGGAGTTAGCCTCCGAGGCCGAGCTGGATGCGCTGCGCACCGCCGCTACAGGTGGACGCAAGCGCAAGAAAATAACTTCCTCGGAAGAAATTATCGATCTTGACGGAATCCCCGTCGCCACTTCCAGGTTATTTTCTTCTGGATTTTTTCTTTTATGGGAACTTTTTTCATCCATCTCCGGTGTTTTAACCTTTTCCGGGTTTTTATGTTTTTAGCCTGCCACCTTCTAACCTGAAGCCGAAGAAGCTGAAGAAACACAAGGTTTCTTCCAGCCGAGGCAGCCAACCTTCTCCCGCAGTCGCCCCGGACACGCCAAGCACAATGGCGGGAGACTACTGCAACCCCCACCACCAAGCCCCCAGAGCCCAGCCAGCCCATTGTGTCCGACACGGACACGAGGGAAATGGCGGCTCCATAGGTGGGAAAATTACCTCGGACTTTCGACGAGGAAATTCCCACCTTTGACAAGGATTTCAAAGCTATCAATGACGGCTTGGACGCAGCCGGGAATCTCTTCGCGGAATACGCGAAAGAGTTCAAAGAAAACTTGGCAGGTTTGCAGCGCATGAGCCAGGTATATAACTCTAGCCCCCAAGCATTAATTAAAATGCGTGATTTTTGCTTTGATGCTTTTTGTACTCATTCTTCCCCTTGCTATGTTTCAGCAAACCTCCGAAGCCATCAACAGGGAAGTTTTCAATAAGCTTACCATCAAGAACAAAGAAGTTAGAAGTCTTCTCTCTATTCTTGAAGAAAGGGAAGCAGAGCTGGAGTCACCTAAACTCGCACTGTCGGAAACACAAGGTAAACATTTTCCTTCTGAAATTTCCGATTCAATTATTTGCCTAAGTTTTTTCCGAGAAGCTGGCTAACTCGGATTTTTCCCTTGCTTTTCAGCTGCATTAGCTCAGGCTAAACAAGCAGCAGAAGATTCTGGCAATGCCGACATTCTCCGCAAGGAGAATGTTGAGCTTCACAAGAACCTTGTGAAAGCACAACAAGACTTGGAAGCCAGTAATCTGGCCCTTGGAGTTTCTAATTCCAAGGCTTCCGGCGGAGAAGGACAAATCCACCATTCAGGATTTGACCGACGCTCTGACCCTTCGCCTGGAAGAAGTTTCCGAGATCGATAAGCTCATCGGTAAATCTCTTACTCATTTGTCATCTTTCCATGTTTTGCTTGCTCTGTTTTTTCGTCTAACCTTTTTAGGTGTTTTATTGGAAAAAACAGGCGATATCCCAGATGGCACTCGGATTGCAGGCATCCGAGCTTTCGGGGAGACATGGAATTTGATCAAGGCTGCTGCAACGCAGCTGGTAGACAAGTTTCTTCCCGAAAAATCTGGGGAGTGCTCGGAGGTTGAAAAACTTCCGGGTGCCATCATGGAAGTGGCGGAGTCTAAGGAATCTCTCCTTCGCTCCGCTGCACGGGGTGGTGCGCGCATGGCTCTTGGCCTCATGCGCATGCATTACCCTAGTGCTAAATCCTGGCGCGTGGCATCCGGTGTCCCTCAAGGATACACGGATATGCAGCGAAACACCATCTTTGGTGAAGTCAAGGGCCACGCCACCCAGATTGCATCCATGGTAAATATCTCCGTCAACTATCCAGAAGCGGAGATCCCTCCAATCCCCGAAGACGAAAGCAGCGAGGAGGAGTCAGATGCTTGAAGGGTTACCTGGAACCTGGATAGAAAAAATAGACAATAGGAGCATTACTGTTCTTTTAATGTAATCCAAAATGTAATGCTTCTTTTGTATGAATGAAACTTCCGTCTGTTGCAGTTTAAATTATGAAATTATTTGCAAGTTTTTTGGGTTTTATCATTCCTTTATCTTCTAAGTTCTCTGGTGTGTATGTTTTAACTGTCCTTAGTGTTTGAAATGGCTCAAATAGCAATATGAATCTTCATGCCGAGTAACTGGGGACGAACCAAGCAGTTTTTGAAACTCGGAAACATGGACCATGCTAAAGGCATTTTTACTAACTAGTTCCAGTAACCCAACACACACACAATCAGATAAGACTTAGAGAAAACAAGGAAAGTTTTAGGTGAAACTTGGGCACACAGGCAATTCAAGTTTCCCTTAGCCATTAACAGGCCGAAAAATCATTCAGTTTTGTAACACCGAGTACGCAAGCACAATTCGGGTTAACGTTGAGCAATTTGTAAGATCATTGGGAAATAGATGAGGCGGAAACACCTTACACTTATAAAGAATATGGATGACAGCATTCCGTCAACTTTATTTCATGATCTCAAAAATATGTTTACATAGAATTGAACTAAGTACGGAAAGGTACATAACTTTCTAGACGTTCCCAGGCTTCCGCAATCCACTTGACTTTGTCGAATTTTTTCAGCAGCTTGTAGAGTGGTAAGGTTTTAGCCCCCAGCCGACTGATAAATCTGCTGACGGCTGCAGCGGAACCCGTCAATCTTTGGACATCTTTTACACATGTAGGTTTTGAGATGTTCAAGATTGCCTTGATCTTTTCCGGGTTAACTTCTATTCCTCTGTGGGAAACAATGAAACCCAGAAGTTTTCCTGAGGGAACCCCGAATACGCACTTAGATGGATTCAACTTCATCTTGTAAGTGCGCAAGTTTTCGAAAGTTTCTCGCAGATCCTCAAGGAGTGTATCTTTTTCCTTGTTTACGACAGCGATATCGTCCACGTAAACATGAACGTTTCTGCCAATTTGACTATGCAAACAGCGTTGCATGCAACGCTGGTAGGTTGCACCTGCGTTCTTCAGGCCAAAAGGCATGGTTATGTAAAGTACGTCCCATACGGGGTTATAAAAGAAGTCTTGATTTGATCTTCCTTTTTCATGCGTATTTGGTGGTACCCGGAGTATGCATCCAAAAATCATAAAAGCTCGGAGCCTGCAGTGGCATCTATTATTTGATCGATTCGCGGTAACGCGAACCTATCTTTCAGACACAACTTGTTCAATCCTGTGTAATCTATACACATTCTAAGAGCAGTGGTGTCTTTCTTCGGTACTAGGACCGGATTTGCGGACCAATCAGTATGGATTACTTCCTTGATGAAATCCGCTGCTAAAAGCCGGATAATTTCCTTGCCAATAGCCTTCCGTCTTCTTCCGTCAAACCGACGGAGACCTTGTTTGACGGGTTTTGATCCGGGAATAACCTTGAGTTGGTGCTCAGCAAGTTCCCTGGGTACGCCTGGCATGTCAGCTGGACACCAGGCAAAAATATCCCAGTTCTCACGGAGGAACTTGATGAGCTTGCCTTCCTATTTGTCGGTCATCCCAGTCCCTACGACGACAAATTTTGTCGGATCTTTGGGATCTAGGATTACCTGTCTTGTATTCTCGGATGCCTTGAAACTATCTGTTGGCTTCCGAGTTTCTTTTCCTGCCGGCATTTCTTTCGGCGATACCTCCTTGGCTAATTCCTTTAGTTCCTCCTTTGCTATAACTCTCTGAGCGCAAAGGGCGTTTTCTTTCTCCAACTCATTTGCCAGCTTGAAATCACCGGCTATGGTGATTACTCCTCCTTTGGGTCCTGGCATTTTCAGCTTGTTGTAGATATAACAGGATCTTGCCATGAATTTGGCGAAAGCTGGACGTCCGAGTATTGCGTGATACACGCTTTCGAACGGCACTACTTCGAAGGATACTTTTTCCTGCCGGAAGTGATCTTTATCTCCAAAGGTGACATCTAGGGAAATTTCTCCTAGGGATCGTGCTTGCCTGCCAGGAACAATGCCATGGAAGCGTATATTGCTGTAGTTGAGCTGGGACTCGGAGATCTTCAAGTGCTTCAGTGTATCCAGATACATTATATTGATGCTGGATCCTCCATCCATCAGCACTCTTCTTAGCCTAGTGTTTTGAACAATAGGGCTTACAACAAGAGCTTGTGTGCCGGGTTCAGGGATATTTCCGGGATGATCAGACTGATCCCAGATTATCGGTGTGTTGGAGTACTTCAAGAATTTTGGGGTTGCCGGAACAACCGCGTTTATTTCTCGAAGTGTTCTTTTGGCCACCTTTGCTGACGGGGTTGCTAAGAAAGTTAACATTGCTTCTCCGTCAACTCTCGGAAATTTGGGTTCGCCCTTTCGCTGTTGTTCTTGGATTTTGTCATCAGTGTCCGATTCACTGTCTTCTTTTTCAGCTTCTGGCTTTTGTTTGGCAGGTTTCCTTTTGGAACCCTTCCCTTTATTTCCGGATCCTGCATTGCCTTTCATATGCTTGTTTAGCCGGCATTGCGCGTTTGTGTGGGTTGGTTTCCCAAATTGCGAGTGGTGGACGCAGGGTTCCGACTTAATTCTCTCCCATTCTTCGGGAGTGTAATTGATTGGATCTGGACTGCGGCCTTTCCACTTATTCACCTTTTCTCCTCCAAGGCTATGTTGACCTCCTTGGGCTTTGTCGTTGACTCTGGAGTTCCTTTTTTGTCAGAACGAGGGGTTTTCTTGGCGAGTATTAGTGACTCAATATTGCCTCCTCTTGCTCTGATATCATCTTCGGCTGCAGCATGCTCATTAGCGGTTGTAAGCATAGATCCGAGATCTTTGTGCTGTTTAGAACCAACCATGAACGGTACGAGTCCGGGTTTTAGGCCATTGACGAAAGCATGCATTGCTTGTATGTCAGTTACTCCAGAGCAACTATTCTTCATTGCAGTCCATCTGGAGATGAAATCCACGTATGGTTCGTCCTAGAATTGGGTGCAACGGTTCAGCTGGTTGATGCTATTTGGGCGTTTGTATGTTCTTGATGGTAAACCATTAATCCAATCTCTGGCTCCGTCTAGCAACATTAGGGGAAGAAACTTGACAGCTTCCAGGTCTGTCCCATTGTTGATTTGGACGGCTGTATAATAATCTGAGAGCCAGGTATCCGGGTTTGTACTGCCGGTATATTTTTGGTAGGTTGGACCAACTTTGGCGAAGCCAGAATGCAGGGTTATCCTTCGGATCCTGTCAGTAAAACACTTAGGACCAAAGTATAGATCATCCTTTTCTGCTCTATCAATGTGTGCAGAATATCTCCCGGCTGAATGGACAGAAGGGGATCTGCTCCTTTCTTTTCCATTGTTGCGCGGACGCGCTTTTCCGAGGTTATCTCTATCTCTTCCGTGTTCACGTCCTTTAGGCGGAGTTCTGCTTCTATGCCTTTCCTTATCTTTAGGAGGTGTCCGGGATCTTTCACGTCTGTGAGGTATATCATATCTTCCAGCTTTTTCAGCTGGGTTTCTTGGAGGTGGCATTATTTTGCCGTCATTCCGGTGTTTGTCTTCCCGATCGTGTGGTTTATATCCATCTTTCGGGAGATGAGGTCCGATTCTAGACGTTGCGTCCCGGTTGTCTGGGTTTTTCCTGTCTTTTCTCGGATCCTCTTTTTTATCCGAATCTCCGGGTTCTTCCGGTCCAGGTGCTCCAGCAGCGCAAGTAGCTGTTTTGCAGAGAGCGGAATTATCATGCAGCCTCCCTGATCGTTCTTGGCCTCGCTGTTGCTGCTGTAATGCTTTTCCTAGGAAAGCATACACCCCTTGGAGTTTTTCCCCGTTGGAGTACAGGTCGTTGTTTAGGATGGCGAACGCTGCTTCCGCGTTTTCCGCTGCGGTTTTGTATATTGGTTCGCCCTTGGCATCTTTGCCGTTTAACTGCTTTTGCCAAGATGGGTTATAGAACCTTTCTTTTGGCGGCAGTTCTTCCGGTCTTGCGATTCCGGGTAACCTAGTAGGTTTTAATGCAGATCTATTCTTTCTCTCGTACTCCTCTATTTCCTCCTTCATGATTTTGATATCATGCTAGGTTTGTTGGAGATGTTGCCGAGATCGGAGTAAATGTTGCTGTTGCCGTTGGAAAGCTTGTCTCCTGGCTTCCAGCATCTCAGGGGTTTCATCTGGTCCCACTGGTGTTTGTAATAGCTCTTGCTCTTCCTGTTCCGTCATTGGCGGAGCAGTGATTTCCTTAGATTTGTTTTCCGCTGGCTTTGTGCCGCTAATGTCTCCTACTTCCAGGTTTTCATCAGCGAGATCGGCTGATTTTTTCTTCCGGAGTTTGTATTGGAGTTTTTTAGAAGCACGGTGCTTTTTCTTGGAAGAGGGAGGTTTTTTGACAGGCTCATCTTCTGTCATCTCCTTAACATTGGGGAATATCAGAGAAGTTTCTCCGTCTTCTCTCTCTTCCACTGGCGGAGGGGTTTTAGGGCTTTCCTGGCTGTCGGCACCCGTTGTATCAGCTGGTTTTGCCATTAGCACTTCATGGAATCCCTCTTGAAAGGACTTAACCTTTCTTACGAAGGCATCCTCGTCTTCGTCTTCGGAGTCGAAGTTATCCGATCCGGTTTCCGACTCCAACCTCGCCTCAATGGCGGCAAGCACGGACTCTGCTTCCGAGTTCATCGTCTTGTTGACGGATGTCGGATCTTCCGCCTCTGTGACGGGTGTTTCTTCTTCCGTCTCTATGACGGGTAGGTTGTTATCTGCCTCTTGCACGGGATTTCCGTCATCCGTGTTTTCAGCGATTTCGGATTGCACCATGCCGATAAAGTGTGTATCACTTTTTTGTCGGCGATCTGAGCAGAATCCGGCATCATAGTCGTCTTCGACTGGGTATAGGGCGGGTGGGATAAATTTGCTTCCACCGCAAAACCCCATTGCCTCTGCAGTTAGTCCGATAAAGATGTTAGCAGATCCGATCGGTAACACGCAGGCACTTACCAGGTGGTTTTGCGCCGGTATGTAGGATCCGTTGTCGAGGAAGCGCCCGACATCGTCGTCGAACTCCAGGCTTCCGACAGTGATCGATCTTCCAATTCCGCCGAGTATCCCAGATCGGAATTTCACGCCTGACGTCGTTTGCCCCACGGTGGGCGCCAACTGTCGAGACATCGTAGTAGTTTTCATAGATGGGGGTGCCATGAGACTACGGTAAGAGACGTGGGTAACGGGATAGCGTAGTAACACAGAACACGGGATTTTACCCAGGTTCAGTACGTCGCGACAGTACGGCGTACCTACTCCTGCACTTCTCACTAATTGGGACTAAAGCCCGTTTATCAGGGTTACAATGTGAGGGTGTAGATCTAGCTTCTCGGCGAGGATGAGCTTCTCGGCGAGTTGCGTAGAGCTTGAACTTGTTTCTAACTTCACTTGTTTAATCTATCTCCCGTCCGGCTTTATATAATAGCCGGATTAGGGCTTACAGAATAGGAAACCTAGAAGACTACGTTAACTTGTAACTTGGAAAGCAAGGAATCCGTCTTCTCCTCCAAGCCAGATCACGTGGGCCGTGATCCGGGTTCTTCTAGAATCCGGCTTCTGCACGTCGGACTACTGGGCCGCCCAATGGACCTAAGCCCATTACCATGTAGGCCACCCTGGTAGTCCGGCTCTTTGTCTACCATCTTCTATACCCCTATTCAGTATATATCCGACACGCCTTACAAATGCTACAGTACTTGTCATCCGCAAACTGTTTCCAAAACAGAATGCAGCCTTTTGGACAAGAATCTATCTTTGTATAATCCATGTTGAGCCCTTTCAAGACTTTCTTCGCTTCGTGCATGCTTTTAGGCAGACAATGCCCCTCGGGCAACATGTTACCATAGGTTTTCAGATTAGCTTCAAATCCAGCACGGGTGGTGGAGTACCGGGCCTTGTCGGCTAGTGCTTGAGAGATGGCATCGAGTTGAGAAATCTTTGCACCCTCGTATAGCGGCCTCTTAGCCGAGCCCATCATTTCAAAGAAGGCCTTCGCTGTTGGCTCGGGTTCATCCGGGTCCTCCGGTTCGGGCTGTTCCTCCACTTGAGGTGGCGAATCAGGCATGTCGGCATCACGGAAATCATCTAACAAGTTCCTAATCCCATCGTACTCAATGCCATTGATCCGCTGGCGCATCACCTCTCCTCTATCACGCTCGTACTGAGCAAAGTCGACAGTCGTCACGTAGTTCTGCATATATCCATGCAACCACATGTGTTTAGTCATTTCAACCTTTCCATGACGATGCCGCTAACTCTTTGAACAAGGGCATAATGGTCGAACCGCTGACTTTGAACCACGCGCTAACTCTTTCACTAACATATTGGTCTTCCATTCCCACTCATCTGTTCTTTCAGTCACAGAAATACGGCCGCTGTACATCCACTCATTACCAGACATCCTCTGCTTTATTGCGAGACAAACAACAACGCATTTCTTAAAATGCAGCAAGTTATAATACTTTTTTACAATGTCATCGGATTAACTACGACAAAATTTTATATTTTACAGCATACAACGGTTCACCTACATGTCTAATAGGTAGGGGCCTAATCCCACCCGGGTATGTGTAGATCGGTCCGTGTCCCATGTTCTACCCGGACCCGAGACGGAATTTCGGCAGCACCTCCCCGCTGTTCTTCAGAATACACGTCTCGAACTTTTCAAGCCGAGAGGGTGTGCATCCGAAGAACAACGGGGGGTGCTGCCGAAATCCGTCTCAGGAAGGAGCAGAACATGGGACACGAACCGAACTACACATACCCGAGCTGTCCAAAACGTGGACAATCCGGAAGAGCTACGGTTATAAATATGCAGAGACGGACAGTCCTGCATATTTATAAATTTGCAACCCTTCCGGACGGGAGACGCCTAGGGTTACGCGACTAAACATGAATGTAAATGTGACATCGGCTCGAAGGCCGGGGCAGAGCAAGGGGCAGAAGGGCAGAGGAGAAGAAAATTTAGCTCACCTCGAGCGTAGGTCCGAAGCTGCAGGTCGTCGGAGCTGCAAGGAAGGAGAAAGTCGATGACGCGCCGCCTTGGACTCACGGAAGAAGCTCGATAAGACCACGGCTGGACCTACGCCATCTGAAACCACACAATGAACATCCATTAAAACATTGCAACATTTTTACGAAATTACAGTAAAATTTTCAAATTGTAGCATTATGCGTGCGAGGGGCATCGCCACCGAAGCAATCGGCGCGCGAGGGGCATCGCCACCGACGCCGATGCAACCGGCGTGCGGGGGCATCGCTATCGACGCTGACATAACCGGCGTGCGGGGGCATCGCCACCGACGCTGACGCAACCGGCGTGCGGGGGCATCGCTATCGACGCCGACATAACCGGCGTGCGGGGGCATCGCCATCGACGCCGACGCAACCGGCGTGCCCGGGCATCGCCACCGACGCAGTCGGCGCGTGAGGGGCATCGCCACCGACGCCGACGCAACCGGCGTGCGGAGGCATCACCACCGAAGGAATCGGCGCGCGAGGGGCATCGCCACCGACGCCGATGCAACCGGCGTGCGGGGGCATCGCTATCGACGCTGACATAACCGGCGTGCGGGGGCATCGCCACCGACGCTGACGCAACCGACGTGCGGGGGCATCGCTATCGACGCCGACATAACCGGCGTGCGGGGGCATCGCCATCGACGCCGACGCAACCGGCGTGCCCGGGCATCGCCACCGACGCAATCGGCGCGCGAGGGGCATCGCCACCGACGCCGACGCAACCGGCGCGGGGCCATCTCCAATTTTTTTTTCCAAACCTAACAATTTTTCTAACCTAACTATTTTTCTAATCTAACAATTCCTATATTTCTAATATAAAAAAAACAGAAAATAAAGGTGAGGCTCACCTTCTTCGGGCAGAGAGGCCGGGGCGGCGCCGGAGGGGACGCAGAGGGGGAGTGGGCGCCGGGAGGGAGCTGGTGGGCGCGCCGCGGCGCCGGAGAACGGCGGGGCACGGCGGCACGGGTGGAGGAGCGGGGGACGGCGGCGCGGGTGGAGGAGGCGGGCGCGCGCGAGGCCGAAACGGCGGAGGGGTGGCGGAGGGGCGAGGGCGGCCGGTGGCGGAGGCTCGTGGCGGCGGAGGGGTGGCGGAGGGACGGCGACGACGGAGGGAGGGACGGTGGCGGCGCAGGTGGCGGAGGGGCGCGGGACAGGGATGCGTGCGTGAGAAGTGCGAAGAGATAGAAAGTGGATCGGGCCTGGATGTTTTGTGCCCGCAGTTAGTGTGCCGACGGCAGCCGTCGGCACATGTTTTTTTAAAAAAAATCGCATTTACCTGTGCCGACGGCAATGCCGTCGGCATAACTTTTTTTCATTTTAAAATTCCACGGTAAAAGCTCTTTCCTAATCTTAGTTTCACTCAACTACTGTACCCAATGGAGATTTAATAAGAATTTGCTAATTTTAAAATTCCAAGAGAAATTAGTGATGTACATGTAGGAATATTATACATGTGAGATATGAAATGTCACCTTCCTAGGAATGTTACGATAAAATGGTGAACTGAACTATGGCAAAAAGACAATAAAAGTCCTAAAACCACACACATTATAATGTCATTTGATATTTTTTTCGGCGGATGATTTCATTGAGAATCAAAACAAGATGTGCTTTACAGTTAGGCATGCATGGCATTATTGTATAGTTTGGCAATGAATTAAAAATCAAGAAACATATTCAATTTAATATGTTTTTTTTTCTCTACGTATGAAACCTATTTCAATTCATTTTAATTCATTTATTTATTTCATTACTGTGACTTATATTAAATATTTTCGTTAACATATGAAACCTATTTTGAAAATTATAATGGTATGCTTTAATATTCCAATATAACCATAAGTAACCAACACCAACTATTTTCAATAACACTAAAATCCTAAAACGTTTTACACTTCATAATCCCATGAAACCAATAGGATTTTACAAGTAGGTATAGTTGATTGTATTATGTACTCAGTTGCTTGTGTTGGGGTCCAGACGATCCGGAGCCCCCCTCGGTGAAACCCTAGACCCGCTGGAGAAATACCGGAGTTATACGGAAACACGTGGTAACGGCGTCAAAAGGGGGTAGCATTGTGGAACTAGGTGTTTGGTTGTGTTAGGGTAGGCCATACAAACATAAAACAACAAGGTAGAACCCACCTCTTCGGAAGATTCACGACGTTTCGTCCGATACGGGAGTTTCACCCTATAAGCGCGTGTAAACTCACGAGAGAGAAGTGGATGCCGGTGAAGCGGCCCACACCCCGGAGTGAAATCTTTGCCATCAAAAGCACACAACACACCTATAATAACATGCTATGGCACAAACTTGCTTGCGTTGGCGTCCAGAAGACCCGGAGCCCCCCTCCGGTGAACCTAGACCCGCTGGAGAAATACCGGACTTATACGGAACACGCGGTAACGGCGTCGAAAGGGGGTAGCATTGTGGAACTAGGTGCTTGGTTGTGTTAGGGTAGGCCATAGAAACATAAAACAACAAGGTAGAACCCACCTCTTCGGAAGATTCACGACGTTTCGTCCGATACGGGAGTTTCACCCTATAAGCGCGTGTAAACTCTCACGAGAGAGAAGTGGATGCCGGTGAAGCGGCCCACACCCCGGAGTGAAATCTTTGCCATCAAAAGCACACAACACACCTATAATAACATGCTATGGCACAAACTTGCTTGTGTTGGGGTCCAGAAGACCCGGAGCCCCCCCCTCCGGTGAAACCCTAGACCCGCTGGAGAAATACCGGACTTATACGGAAACACGCGGTAACGGCGTCGAAAGGGGGTAGCATTGTGGAACTAGGTGCTTGGTTGTGTTAGGGTAGGCCATATGAACATAAAACAACAACGTAGAACCCACCTCTTCGGAAGATTCACGACGTTTCGTCCGATACGGGAGTTTCACCCTATAAGCGCGTGTAAACTCACGAGAGAGAAGTGGATGCCGGTGAAGCGGCCCACACCCCGGAGTGAAATCTTTGCCATCAAAAGCACACAACACACCTAATAATAACATGCTATGGCACAAACTTGGTTGTGTTGGGTCCAGAAGACCCGGAGCCCCCCCCCTCCGGTGAAACCCCAGACCCGCTGGAGAAATACCGGACTTATACGGAAACACGCGGTAACGGCGTCGAAAGGGGTAGCATTGTGGAACTAGGTGCTTGGTTTGGTAGGGTAGGCCATAGGAACATAAAACAACAAGGTTAGAACCCACCTCTTCGGAAGATTCACGACGTTTCGTCCGATACGGGAGTTTCACCCTATAAGCGCGTGTAAACTCACGAGAGAGAAGTGGATGCCGGTGAAGCGGCCCACACCCGGAGTGAAATCTTTGCCATCAAAAGCACACAACACACCTATAATAACATGCTATGGCACAAACTTGCTTGTGTTGGGGTCCAGAAGACCCGGAGCCCCCCCTCCGGTGAAACCCTAGACCCGCCTGGAGAAATACCGGACTTATACGGAAAACACGGTAACGGCGTCGAAAGGGGGTAGCATTGTGGAACTAGGTGCTTGGTTGTGTTAGGGTAGGCCATAGGAACATAAAACAACAAGGTAGAACCCACCTCTTCAGAAGATTCACGACGTTTCGTCCGATACGAGAGTTTCACCCTATAAGCGCGTGTAAACTCACGAGAGAGAAGTGGATGCCGGTGAAGTGGCCCACACCCCGGAGTGAAATCTTTGCCATCAAAAGCACATAACACACCTATAATAACATGCTATGGCACAACTTGCTTGTGTTAGGGTCCAGAAGACCCGGATCCCCCCTCCGGTGAAACCCTAGACCCGCTGGAGAAATACCGGACTTATACGGAACACGCGGTTACGGCGTCGAAAGGGGGTAGCATTGTGGAACTAGGTGCTTGGTTGTGTTAGGGTAGGCCATAGAAACATAAAAAAAACAAGGTAGAACCCACCTCTTCGGAAGATTCACGACGTTTCGTCCGATACGGGAGTTTCACCCCTATAAGCGCGTGTAAACTCACGAGAGAGAAGTGGATGCCGGTGAAGCGGCCCGCACCCCGGAGTGAAATCTTTGCCATCAAAAGCACACAACACACCTATAATAACATTCTATGGCACAAACTTGCTTGTGTTGGGGTCCAGAAGACCCGGAGCCCCCCTCCGGTGAAACCCTAGACCCGTTGGAGAAATACCGGACTTATACGGAAACATGCGGTAACAGCGTCGAAAGGGGGGTAGCATTGTGAACTAGGTGCTTGTTTGTGTTAGGGTAGGCCATAGGAACATAAAACAACAAGGTAGAACCCACCTCTTCGGAAGATTCACGACGTTTCGTCCGATACGGGAGTTTCACCCTATAAGCGCGTGTAAACTCACGAGAGAGAAGTGGATGCCGGTGAAGCGGCCCACACCCCGGAGTGAAATCTTTGCCATCAAAAGCACATAACACACCTATAATACATGCTATGGCACAAACTTGCTTGTGTTGGGGTCCAGAAGACCCGGAGCCCCCCTCCGGTGAAACCCTAGACCCGTTGGAGAAATACCGGACTTATACGGAAACACGCGGTAACGGCGTCGAAAGGGGGTAGCATTGTGGAACTAGGTGCTTGGTTGTGTTAGGGTAGGCCATAGAAACATAAAACAACAAGGTAGAACCCACCTCTTCAGAAGATTCACGACGTTTCGTCCGATACGAGAGTTTCACCCTATAAGCGCGTGTAAACTCACGAGAGAGAAGTGGATGCCGGTGTGAAGCGGCCCACACCCCGGAGTGAAATCTTTGCCATCAAAAGCATATAACACACCTATAATAACATGCTATGGCACAAACTTGCTTGTGTTGGGGTCCAGAAGACCCGGAGCCCCCCCTCCGGTGAAACCCTAGACCCGGTGGAGAAATACCGGACTTATACGAAACACGCGGTAACGGCGTCGAAAGGGGGTAGCATTGTGGAACTAGGTGCTTGGTTGTGTTAGGGTAGGCCATAGAAACATAAAACAACAAGGAAGAACCCACCTCTTCGGAAGATTCACGACGTTTCGTCCGATACGGAGTTTCACCCAATAAGCGCGTGTAAACTCACGAGAGAGAAGTGGATACCGGTGAAGCGGCCCACACCCCGGAGTGAAATATTTGCCATCAAAAGCACACAACACACCTATAATAACATTCTATGGCACAAACTTGCTTGTGTTTGGGGTCCAGAAGACCCGGAGCCCCCCTCCGGTGAAACCCTAGACCCGCTGGAGAAATACCGGACTTATACGGAAACACGCGGTAACGGCGTCGAAAAAGGGGGTAGCATTGTGGAACTAGGTGCTTGGTTGTGTTAGGGTAGGCCATAGAAACATAAAAAAACAAGGTAGAACCCACCTCTTCGGAAGATTCACGACGTTTCGTCCGATACGGGAGTTTCACCCTATAAGCGCGTGTAAACTCACGAGAGAGAAGTGGGATGCCGGTGAAGCGGCCCACACCCCGGAGTGAAATCTTTGCCATCAAAAGCACACAACACACCTATAATAACATGCTATGGCACAAACTTGCTTGTGTTGGGGTCCAGAAGACCCGGAGCCCCCCCTCCGGTGAAACCCTAGACCCGTTGGAGAAATACCGGACTTATACGGAAACATGCGGTAACAGCGTCGAAAGGGGGTAGCATTGTGGAACTAGGTGCTTGTTTGTGTTAGGGTAGGCCATAGGAACATAAAACAACAAGGTAGAACCCACCTCTTCGAAGATTCACGACGTTTCGTCCGATACGGGAGTTTCACCCTATAAGCGCGTGTAAACTCACGAGAGAGAAGTGGATGCCGGTGAAGCGGCCCACACCCGGAGTGAAAATCTTTGCCATCAAAAGCACATAACACACCTATAATAACATGCTATGGCACAAACTTGCTTGTGTTGGGGTCCAGAAGACCCGGAGACCCCTCCGGGTGAAACCCTAGACCCGTTGGAGAAATACCGGACTTATACGGAAACACGCGCGTAACGGCGTCGAAAGGGGGTAGCATTTGTGAACTAGGTGCTTGGTTGTGTTAGGGTAGGCCATAGAAACATAAAACAACAAGGTAGAACCCACCTCTTCGGAGATTCACGACGTTTCGTCCGATACGGGAGTTTCACCCTATAAGCGCGTGTAAACTCAGGAGAGAGAAGTGGATGCCGGTGAAGCGGCCCACACCCGGAGTGAAATATTTGCCATCAAAAGCGCACAACACACCTATAATAACATGCTATGGCACAAACTTGCTTGTGTTGGGGTCCCAGAAGACCCGGAGCCCCCCTCCGGTGAAACCTAGACCGCTGGAGAAATACCGGACTTATACGGAAACACGCGGTAACGGCGTCGAAAGGGGGTAGCATTGTGGAACTAGGTGCTTGGTTGTGTTAGGGTAGGCCATAGAAACATAAAACAACAAGGTAGAACCCACCTCTTCGGAAGATCACGACGTTTTCGTCCGATACGGGAGTTTCACCCTATATAAAGCGTGTAAACTCACGAGAGAGAAGTGGATGCCGGTGAAGCGGCCCACACCCCGGAGTGAAAATCTTTGCCATCAAAAGCACAAAACACACCTATAATAACATGCTATGGCACAAACTTGCTTGTGTTGGGGTCCAGAAGACCGGAGCCCCGCCTCCGGTGAAACCCTAGACCCGTTGGAGAAATACCGGACTTATACGGAAACACGCGGTAACGGCATCGAAAGGGGGGTAGCATTGTGGAACTAGGTGCTTGTTTGTGTTAGGGTAGGCCATAGGAACATAAAACACAAGGTATAACCCACCTCTTCGGAAGATTCACGACGTTTCGTCCGTACGGGAGTTTCACCCTATAAGCGCGTGTAAACTCACGAGAGAGAAGTGGATGCCGTGAAGCGGCCCCACCCCGGAGTGAAATATTTGCCATAAAAAAGCACACAAAACCTATAATAACATGCTATGGCACAAACTTGCTTGTGTTGGGGTCCAGAAGACCCGGAGCCCCCCTCCGGTGAAACCCTAGACCCGCTGGAGAAATACCGGACTTATACGGAAACACGCGGTAACGGCGTCGAAAGGGGGTAGCATTGTGGAACTAGGTGCTTGGTTGTGTTATGGTAGGCCATAGGAACATAAAACAACAAGGTAGAACCCACCTCTTCGGAAGATTCACGACGTTTCGTCCGATACGGGAGTTTCACCCTATAAGCGCGTGTAAACTCACGAGAGAGAAGTGGATGCCGGTGAAGCGGCCCACACCCCGGAGTGAAATATTTGCCATCAAAAGCACAAAACACACCTATAATAACATGCTATGGCACAAACTTGCTTGTGTTGGGGTCCAGAAGACCCGGAGCCCCGCCTCCGGTGAAACCCTAGACCCGTTGGAGAAATACCGGACTTATACGGAAACACGCGGTAACGGCATCGAAAGGGGGTAGCATTGTGGAACTAGGTGCTTGTTTGTGTTAGGGTAGGCCATAGGAACATAAAAAAAAACAAGGTAGAACCCACCTCTTCGGAAGATTCACGACGTTTCGTCCGATACGGGAGTTTCACCCTATAAGCGCGTGTAAACTCACGAGAGAGAAGTGGATGCCGTGAAGCGGCCCACACCCCGGAGTGAAATATTTGCCATCAAAAGCACACAACACACCTATAATAACATGCTATGGCACAAACTTGCTTGTGTTGGGGTCCAGAAGACCCGGAGCCCCCCTCCGGTGAAACCCTAGACCCGCTGGAGAAATACCGGACTTATACGGAAACACGCGGTAACGGCGTCGAAAGGGGGTAGCATTGTGGAACTAGGTGCTTGGTTGTGTTATGGTAGGCCATAGGAACATAAAACAACAAGGTAGAACCCACCTCTTCGGAAGATTCACGACGTTTCGTCCGATACGGGAGTTTCACCCTATAAGCGCGTGTAAACTCACGAGAGAGAAGTGGATGCCGGTGAAGCGGCCCATACCCCGGAGTGAAATATTTGCCATCAAAAGCACACAACACACCTATAATAACATGCTATGGCACAAACTTGCTTGTGTTGGGGTCCAGAAGACCCGGAGCCCCCCCTCCGGTGAAACCCTAGACCCGCTGGAGAAATACCGGACTTATCGGAAACACGCGGTAACGGCGTCGAAAGGGGGTAGCATTGTGGAACTAGGTGCTTGGTTGTGTTAGGGTAGGCCATAGAAACATAAAACAACAAGGTAGAACCCACCTCTTCGGAAGATTCACTACGTTTCGTCCGATACGGGAGTTTCACCCTATAAGCGCGTGTAAACTCACGAGAGAGAAGTGGATGCCGGTGAAGCGGCCCACACCCCGGAGTGAAATCTTTGCCATCAAAAGCACAAAACACACCTATAATAACATGCTATGGAACAAACTTGCTTGTGTTGGGGTCCAGAAGACCCGGAGCCCCGCCTCCGGTGAAACCCTAGACCCGTTGGAGAAATACCGGACTTATACGGAAACACGCGGTAACGGCATCGAAAGGGGGTAGCATTGTGGAAATAGGTGCTTGTTTGTGTTAGGGTAGGCCATAGGAACATAAAACAACAAGGTAGAACCCACCTCTTCGGAAGATTCACGACGTTTCGTCCGATACGGGAGTTTCACCCTATAAGCGCGTGTAAACTCACGAGAGGGAAGTGGATGCCGGTGAAGCGGCCCACACCCCGGAGTGAAATCTTTGCCATCAAAAGCACACAACACACATATAATAACATGCTATGGCACAAACTTGCTTGTGTTGGGGTCCAGAAGACCCGGAGCCCCCCTCCGGTGAAACCCTAGACCCGCTAGAGAAATACCGGACTTATACGGAAACACGCGGTAACGGCGTCGAAAGGGGGTAGCATTGTGGAACTAGGTGCTTGGTTGTGTTATGGTAGGCCATAGAAACATAAAACAACAAGGTAGAACCCACCTCTTCGGAAGATTCACGACGTTTCGTCCGATACGGGAGTTTCACCCTATAAGCGCGTGTAAACTCACGAGGGAGAAGTGGATGCCGGTGAAGCGGCCCACACCCCGGAGTGAAATATTTGCCATCAAAAACACACAACACACCTATAATAACATGCTATGGCACAAACTTTCTTGTGTTGGGGTCCAGAAGACCCGGAGCCCCCCCTCCGGTGAAACCCTAGACCCGCTGGAGAAATACCGGACTCATACGGAAACACGCGGTAACGGCGTCGAAAGGGGGTAGCATTGTGGAACTAGGTGCTTGGTTGTGTTAGGGTAGACCATAGGAACATAAAACAACAAGGTAGAACCCACCTCTTCGGAAGATTCACGACGTTTCGTCCGATACGTGAGTTTCACCCTATAAGCGCGTGTAAACTCACGAGAGAGAAGTGGATGCCGGTGAAGCGGCCCACACCCCGGAGTGAAATCTTTGCCATCAAAAGCACACAACACACCTATAATAACATTCTATGGCACAAACTTGCTTGTGTTGGGGTCCAGAAGACCCGGAGCCCCCCCTCCGGTGAAACCCTAGACCCGCTGAAAATACCGGACTTATACGGAAACACGCGGTAACGGCGTCGAAAGGGGGTAGCATTGTGGAACTAGGTGCTTGGTTGTGTTAGGGTAGGCCATAGAAACATAAAACAACAAGGTAGAACCCACCTCTTCGGAAGATTCACGACGTTTCGTCCGATACGGGAGTTTCACCCTATAAGCGCGTGTAAACTCACGAGAGGGAAGTGGATGCCGGTGAAGCGGCCCACACCCCGGAGTGAAATCTTTGCCATCAAAAGCACACAACACACATATAATAACATGCTATGGCACAAACTTGCTTGTGTTGGGGTCCAGAAGACCCGGAGCCCCCCTCCGGTGAAACCCTAGACCCGCTGGAGAAATACCGGACTTATACGGAAACACGCGGTAACGGCCCTCGAAAGGGGGTAGCATTGTGGAACTAGGTGCTTGGTTGTGTTAGGGTAGGCCATAGAAACATAAAACAACAAGGTAGAACCCACCTCTTCGGAAGATTCACGACGTTTCGTCCGATACGGAAGTTTCACCCTATAAGCGCGTGTAAACTCACGAGGGAGAAGTGGATGCCGGTGAAGCGGCCCACACCCCGGAGTGAAATATTTGCCATCAAAAGCACACAACACACCTATAATAACATGCTATGGCACAAACTTGCTTGTGTTGGGGTCCAGAAGACCCGGAGCCCCCCCTCCGGTGAAACCCTAAACCCGCTGGAGAAATACCGGACTTATACGGAAACACGCGGTAACGGCGTCGAAAGGGGGTAGCATTGTGGAACTATGTGCTTGGTTGTGTTATGGTAGGCCATAGGAACATAAAACAACAAGGTAGAACCCACCTCTTCGGAAGATTCACGACGTTTCGTCCGATACGGGAGTTTCACCCTATAAGCGCGTGTAAACTCACGAGAGAGAAGTGGATGCCGGTGAAGCGGCCCACACCCCGGAGTGAAATCTTTGCCATCAAAAGCACACAACACACCTATAATAACATGCTATGGCACAAACTTGCTTGTGTTGGGGTCCAGAAGACCCGGAGCCCCCCTCCGGTGAAACCCTAGACCCGCTGGAGAAATACCGGACTTATACGGAAACACGCGGTAACGGCGTCGAAAGGGGGTAGCATTGTGGAACTAGGTGCTTGGTTGTGTTAGGGTAGGCCATAGAAACATAAAACAACAAGGTAGAACCCACCTCTTCGGAAGATTCACGATGTTTCGTCCGATACGGGAGTTTCACCCTATAAGCGCGTGTAAACTCACGAGAGAGAAGTGGATGCCGGTGAAGCGGCCCACACCCCGGAGTGAAATCTTTGCCATCAAAAGCACACAACACACCTATAATAACATGCTATGGCACAAACTTGGTTGTGTTGGGGTCCAGAAGACCCGGAGCCCCCCCCTCCGGTGAAACCCCAGACCCGCTGGAGAAATACCGGACTTATACGGAAACACGCGGTAACGGCGTCGAAAGGGGGTAGCATTGTGGAACTAGGTGCTTGGTTTTGGTAGGGTAGGCCATAGGAACATAAAACAACAAGGTAGAACCCACCTCTTCGGAAGATTCACGACGTTTCGTCCGATACGGGAGTTTCACCCTATAAGCGCGTGTAAACTCACGAGAGAGAAGTGGATGCCGGTGAAGCGGCCCACACCCCGGAGTGAAATCTTTGCCATCAAAAGCACACAACACACCTATAATAACATGCTATGGCACAAACTTGCTTGTGTTGGGGTCCAGAAGACCCGGAGCCCCCCCTCCGGTGAAACCCTAGACCCGCTGGAGAAATACCGGACTTATACGGAAACACGCGGTAACGGCGTCGAAAGGGGGTAGCATTGTGGCACTAGGTGCTTGGTTGTGTTAGGGTAGGCCATAGGAACATAAAACAACAAGGTAGAACCCACCTCTTCAGAAGATTCACGACGTTTCGTCCGATACGAGAGTTTCACCCTATAAGCGCGTGTAAACTCACGAGAGAGAAGTGGATGCCGGTGAAGTGGCCCACACCCCGGAGTGAAATCTTTGCCATCAAAAGCACATAACACACCTATAATAACATGCTATGGCACAAACTTGCTTGTGTTAGGGTCCAGAAGACCCGGAGCCCCCCCTCCGGTGAAACCCTAGACCCGGTGGAGAAATACCGGACTTATACGGAAACACGCGGTAACGGCGTCGAAAGGGGGTAGCATTGTGGAACTAGGTGCTTGGTTGTGTTAGGGTAGGCCATAGAAACATAAAACAACAAGGTAGAACCCACCTCTTCGGAAGATTCACGACGTTTCGTCCGATACGGGAGTTTCACCCAATAAGCGCGTGTAAACTCACGAGAGAGAAGTGGATACCGGTGAAGCGGCCCACACCCCGGAGTGAAATATTTGCCATCAAAAGCACACAATACACCTATAATAACATTCTATGGCACAAACTTGCTTGTGTTGGGGTCCAGAAGACCCGGATCCCCCCTCCGGTGAAACCCTAGACCCGCTGGAGAAATACCGGACTTATACGGAAACACGCGGTAACGGCGTCGAAAGGGGGTAGCATTGTGGAACTAGGTGCTTGGTTGTGTTAGGGTAGGCAATAGAAACATAAAAAAACAAGGTAGAACCCACCTCTTCGGAAGATTCACGACGTTTCGTCCGATACGGGAGTTTCACCCTATAAGCGCGTGTAAACTCACGAGAGAGAAGTGGATGCCGGTGAAGCGGCCCGCACCCCGGAGTGAAATCTTTGCCATCAAAAGCACACAACACACCTATAATAACATTCTATGGCACAAACTTGCTTGTGTTGGGGTCCAGAAGACCCGGAGCCCCCCCTCCGGTGAAACCCTAGACCCGTTGGAGAAATACCGGACTTATACGGAAACATGCGGTAACAGCGTCGAAAGGGGGTAGCATTGTGGAACTAGGTGCTTGTTTGTGTTAGGGTAGGCCATAGGAACATAAAACAACAAGGTAGAACCCACCTCTTCGGAAGATTCACGACGTTTCGTCCGATACGGGAGTTTCACCCTATAAGCGCGTGTAAACTCACGAGAGAGAAGTGGATGCCGGTGAAGCGGCCCACACCCCGGAGTGAAATCTTTGCCATCAAAAGCACATAACACACCTATAATAACATGCTATGGCACAAACTTGCTTGTGTTGGGGTCCAGAAGACCCGGAGCCCCCCTCCGGTGAAACCCTAGACCCGTTGGAGAAATACCGGACTTATACGGAAACACGCGGTAACGGCGTCGAAAGGGGGTAGCATTGTGGAACTAGGTGCTTGGTTGTGTTAGGGTAGGCCATAGAAACATAAAACAACAAGGTAGAACCCACCTCTTCAGAAGATTCACGACGTTTCGTCCGATACGAGAGTTTCACCCTATAAGCGCGTGTAAACTCACGAGAGAGAAGTGGATGCCGGTGAAGCGGCCCACACCCCGGAGTGAAATCTTTGCCATCAAAAGCATATAACACACCTATAATAACATGCTATGGCACAAACTTGCTTGTGTTGGGGTCCAGAAGACCCGGAGCCCCCCTCCGGTGAAACCCTAGACCCGGTGGAGAAATACCGGACTTATAGGGAAACACGCGGTAACGGCGTCGAAAGGGGGTAGCATTGTGGAACTAGGTGCTTGGTTGTGTTAGGGTAGGCCATAGAAACATAAAACAACAAGGTAGAACCCACCTCTTCGGAAGATTCACGACGTTTCGTCCGATACGGGAGTTTCACCCAATAAGCGCGTGTAAACTCACGAGAGAGAAGTGGATACCGGTGAAGCGGCCCACACCCCGGAGTGAAATATTTGCCATCAAAAGCACACAACACACCTATAATAACATTCTATGGCACAAACTTGCTTGTGTTGGGGTCCAGAAGACCCGGAGCCCCCCTCCGGTGAAACCCTAGACCCGCTGGAGAAATACCGGACTTATACGGAAACACGCGGTAACGGCGTCGAAAGGGGGTAGCATTGTGGAACTAGGTGCTTGGTTGTGTTAGGGTAGGCCATAGAAACATAAAAAAACAAGGTAGAACCCACCTCTTCGGAAGATTCACGACGTTTCGTCCGATACGGGAGTTTCACCCTATAAGCGCGTGTAAACTCACGAGAGAGAAGTGGATGCCGGTGAAGCGGCCCACACCCCGGAGTGAAATCTTTGCCATCAAAAGCACACAACACACCTATAATAACATGCTATGGCACAAACTTGCTTGTGTTGGGGTCCAGAAGACCCGGAGCCCCCCCTCCGGTGAAACCCTAGACCCGTTGGAGAAATACCGGACTTATACGGAAACATGCGGTAACAGCGTCGAAAGGGGGTAGCATTGTGGAACTAGGTGCTTGTTTGTGTTAGGGTAGGCCATAGGAACATAAAACAACAAGGTAGAACCCACCTCTTCGGAAGATTCACGACGTTTCGTCCGATACGGGAGTTTCACCCTATAAGCGCGTGTAAACTCACGAGAGAGAAGTGGATGCCGGTGAAGCGGCCCACACCCGGAGTGAAATCTTTGCCATCAAAAGCACATAACACACCTATAATAACATGCTATGGCACAAACTTGCTTGTGTTGGGGTCCAGAAGACCGGAGAAACCTAGACCGTTGAAATACCGGACCAAAAG